>JAJMRV010000033.1:0-115587 GCA_030578435.1 Scheffersomyces lignicola | reverse complement strand
AGGATGGTTAAACCAATTAGCACATCAGTGCCTCTTCGGCAACTCCAACCTTGGATTTGCATTAGACAACTATGGAATATTTGCATTCCAAATTAACCCGGCCTTTCCTCTTCGTACTGTCATTAAAAATGAAGTGTGTGTCAAATTGGCGTCTATTGCCATAAATGGGGTCAATTCAAGAGAGACTAAGCAAACAATTGGCTTCATTTTTCTAGCTGCTACGTTCATCTATTCAGGAAATTTTGAAAACGATCCAATGCTTGATGTATGTTTTAATGATTTAACTTTAACATGTCAACAAGAAGCTGAAGTATTGAAAAATAGGTACAAATTTATAGAACAGATGTGGATGAGTCGTTTTCTGGATTTCAAGTCACTGGGAAGAGGTACTAATACAAAATACATTAACAATCAACATGAAGAAATAGCACTTCCAATTGAACAATTCAAGCTACTTAAAGATAGGCGTTTTTTTAACGATTTTAAATTTGAAGATTTTGAAATTGTGAAAAGGTTAACTGGAGTTGAAAAATACACAAGATTTGCATGTGTTTACTTGGTGAAACACCGACTTTCGCCTGACCTCATGATCCTCAAAATCTATGACGCTAACAGATCCAGACGCCTGAAAAGATCAACTTCGGGGGAAGAGTTCTACGCAACTGTAAATAATATGCTTTTGATGTACTCCAGAGAGCTTTTGGCTTACACGACGTTGAGAGGTTTGTCGACATCAGACATAGGAGAAGGGCCAACATCAAAGGAAAGCGGGTCCTCAGAAATTACAGACACACCTTCCATAGTTCATAATATACCGAACTTAATAAGTACAGGATATATAAGGGCCAATGGGATAAATCAACCAGCAGGAAATTTTTTATTGTTAACGTATATTCAAAATGATTTCAACAATAATACATTTACTGAACAAGAGAAGCTTGAAATTAGAAGAAAAGCTCGAGCAGCTCTCAAAAAAATTCACGACAAAGGCTTGGTCCATGGGGATATACACCCTGGAAATATCCTCTACCAAAGAGCTAATAATACGGTGTATTTCATCGATTTCGGGCACACCACATATGCTCGTGATGGTATTTGCAAGAGAATTCCTGTAGGTACAATGTCAAAGGAAGAGGCGTGGAGATATGATGAACGGATGCTCAAAATAGCAGTCAGCAGAATATTTGAAGGGGAAGCTGCAAATGATATTTTAGAGTTGGATATAAATTTTATACATTCCAGATGAATGCGCCTTTAAATTGGGGTTTAGATTTTTTTTGCAGCGTTTCGCAACTATGGGAAAATCTAATGGTTAGTACGTGGGTTGTGTTTATGGCAAATCTAAAGCTATACTCGCTGACTGCTCGAGGTGTGAAATTCTTTTTTTATGCTCTCTAATTTCGGTCAATTTGATCCAACAGGTCCTGACTCATACAGAAGAGGTATGTAGCTATAAGATTAATCACGACCTTTGATCTAGTTAATATGAATCCATTTGCTAATTGCTATGAAAATAAAAATTGTGGTTTGAATATATTTTAATTGGTATGAAGAATTGTTTTACCACGGTACGAAAATATCCAGTTAATGATAATCGGCTCGCTAAAGATGAACTGTGGTTCAGCTTTTTTTTGCTACTCACTGAGAATTGCGCTAGCATAAATCGTTTTTTGCAATTTTCTTGCGTAAGCCACTATATGCTTCGGTTCGGAACGATCTGAGCAAATGTATAAGGATATTCTATTTTGTGGCAGCTTTCATATTTTATACTTCTGTATGGATGTTGCAATTTGCTAAGACAGTTTCAAATTATAAATATATATCAATTTCTAGGTACGAAATTCTTCATGTAAAGTAATCTCCCTATAGAATTAACAAAATATGGCTACCATCACTAGAAGTCAAACACGGTTGCAATTTGCTCCAAACACGAAGGAAATATCATCTCAGGTTACAGTTGAAGAAATTGCTTCCGAGGAAGAACAAGTAGGCCAAATTTCATTTGACCAGAGACATCAGTCTGTTTTGCTGATTACGCATTTCAACGACCCTTTAACCATTCAGGAAGAGTTCCCTATACCAGAATTAAACGACCACGACGTTTTGGTTAATAACAAGGCTGTTGGGCTAAATCCAATAGATTGGAAAGGTAAGAAATATCAGTTCGGTATTTATCATTTTCCATGGATTAACGGCAGAGAAAGCAGTGGTGTAGTAGCTAGAACTGGTAGACTAGTTAAGAAAGAAGATTTCGACGTCGGAGACAAAGTAATTGTCAGCAGTACCAGCTACAGAGATAATAGAACAAGTACTTTCCAGCAGTACACTGCCATTGATTCTAGATTAGTGTGGAAATTGCCCCCAAATTTCTCATATGAAGATGGTGCTACAATTGGAGTTGGGTTAGTCACTGCTGGTGTTATTTTCTATAGCAGTTTTGGATTTGAATTAACTAGCAATCCTAAACCAGTGACTGAAAAGGAAGCAATAATAATTTGGGGTGGTGCTACAGTAGTGGGTCTCTATGCTACTCAATTGGCCAAATTGCATGGATTAAAAGTGATCTCAGTCGCCAGCTTAGATCATAAGCAATATTTGATAGATTTGGGTGCTGATATTGTGATTGACCGTCATCTTGATGTTGAAGAAATCAAAAGACAGGCTATATCATTTGGCAAGATAAAATACGGTGTGGATTGCGTTTCGAAACAGACTTCCACAATTGTGCTAGACATTTTATCAAATTTTGCATCTACGGAACCATTATTTTCAGGTATTGTTGGAATTCCAAAAGAAGATAATCCGTCTACTGTCCAAATAAAGGAGGTGGTAATTAAGCAATTCCATGAGAATATCGAATTCGGGAAGCAATTCGTTAACATTACATCGCATTTTTTTCGAGACAATAGAGTTAAGCCAGTGAGATATAGGCATTATAAAGGAGGACTCCATATCATCGATAACGCATTGAACGATTTGGAAGCCATAGGTGCTAAAGGTGAAAAGTATGTTGTTTCAATTTAGTCAGGGTTTGAATTTGATTTGCAGTAATATTTTATTTATTAGACAATATATGTGCCACACTTTTTTGTGCTCCGAACCGAACCGACCCGAATGTTGCAACCACTTTTGCACTTCATTCTTCGTCACTATCTATCTTAAACTGTCTATCAACCTCATCATCGCTAGCTGTGGATGAGGACTGACCTGGAGTTGAGTCACTTGAAATATTATCAAGTTCAAAACCAGCAGTTCCCTCTATGTCGTTATTGTTCAGACTCTGCTTAACAGGAATGTATGATTGATTTGTGCTACCCCTGAAGGCATTGAATAATCTGCTAAATTTCATCTTGAGTTTCTCGAATATCACCGATCTACCGCTTCTTCCTATCATTAACCAACCAATGAATCCTAGTAAAAACATAAAGATGAAAATACCATACCATCTATGTGGCTGAATATACCATTTCAGTTCCATCAGATCAGACTGGTGATATGTTTCGTAGTCATAATGGTGATATTTAGCGTTTTCATCGGGTACTACGAACTGAGGACGTGGTAATATTCCGTTCTGTTCAGCGCCAAAATGATACACACTTGGCGCTGCGCTGTAATATAAGCCTGGTCTTTTGATTAACAAATCTCTTGCTTCCGGGGAATCATGTGTCAACTTCAAAGACTTCAAGGTGTAATTGTTAAATGCTTGAATATATTCATCATTGGCATAGAGAAGGGCACGCCCCAAAGTCCATGAAAATGCTGACCCATCCAACTTTTCCACTAGCTGTAGTGACTTAAATGGACTAGAATTCTGAGACTCTTCATCGTCTATTCCAAACCTAGGAAATCCCAAACCCAAATGTAAGAAATTCAACACCCAAGAAGATTTGAAGCATAATTCAGCTAATTCCTCCTCGGTTAGCATGGATTCAGGAGACTTCAACTTATTCAATTCAATTAATGTGCTGAAAGACTGGGAACATAACTTAGATGTCTCTCTATAGATAATTTTGTAATCATACGTATCAATCAGATCCTTACTGCTACCGTCATTATCTTCCTCATCATTGTCATCATCGGCATCGTCATCTCTGGTGGATTTGTCGTATGATAGTAAATTAGTAATTGCTTCCCAGTAACCACTGACTCCCACAAAGTGGTTAATGTCAAAGTCAAAAGCTGGAATCAAATCATTCAAAAGACACGAGCTTACTTGGTCTTGTTCGCTAAACTGCTTGCAATTACCGTTTTCAGGTACTGTAGCGCCACTGTGTGTGCTATTCAGGATCACTGGAAAAATTCCCTCCAAGCATTTGGCAAAATCACTTTCACCGGTAAAATCGACGTTGTATTCGTCTATAAGTGCCGTGGTAGTATAACCCTTTGGTAAACATGGATCAATTATCGGTTTGCCAATGTTGCCGTAGTATCTGTTGTGGTCGTTCAAACCGTGGTCCTGTAAATAATTGCGAAATAACGAATCCAAGTATCTGTTGTGAGCTTGGTACATGCCAAACCCCAAGAATGAGTCCGAATATATGTTGAAGTCCACTTTGTTGGGCGAATAGTAGGAACCAATAGAACTGGGCGACTCAGTTGGTTCTTCTGTATTCTCTTCTGCTGTTTTCACCAAGTGCGGCAACTGGTTCAAATTAATGTGATAAAGACTCTTCTGGTGTTCTTCGATTTCCGTAGAATTAGGTTGAAAAACAACCTGGGTAGAGGCTCCACCCATATCTAACAACCCGTAAGTATAATGCAGCTTGCCGTGGTTGTGCAAATCCGGATGGTCAAAGGATCCTTTTAGTGAGTTTATGGCAAGCCAGCCATAAATACCTTCGAAATCTCCGTCAATCACATTTATATGCGAAGAACATTCAGGAAGATAGAAGTCAGAGTTGTAGGTGATGTAATTACAGATGCTGTCAAGAATATGCAGTTGTTCTGTAGGCGTCAATAACCTCATTCCAGCTGTGGAATGTAAAAAGATAGGCGTGCGGTAGTGCTGGGACTTGGGCACGACCGAGCTGGCCAATGTTAGCAAGTATCTAACATGGTGGTTGCCGATCTTTTGAGGGCTCTCATTGAAAGATGAGATGCCCGGTTTGATCTTCTGGTGCCATTTCTTCTTGGACTTGATTTTGGGGAACTTAATGTCCACCATAGGCTTGTTGGGTTTATCGGATGCTTCACTGTTCATCGTATCATTATCCTCGCTTTTGTTTTCCTCGGCTTGTTTAGGCTTCTCGGTGTTTTTGTCGTTTTCGGCCTCGTTGTCGCTCTCGGGCTCACTTTCGCTTTCGCTATCATCGTCCTTCTTAATGGTAAACTCTTTGAATAGCTTGATATCGGCGGGCAGCTTGCCCTTTGCACGCGTCAAAGAGTAATTGGCGTCCAATGCATGTTCGGGATTCAACCAGTTATAGACATAGACTCTGGAGCCGCTGGAACCGGCATCAATGATCACCATATAGTCGTATGGTATACCCTCATCAGAGTATAGAGGGCCCGGCTTGATCTTCTTGTTCTTGTTCTTGGTCTTGGTCTTTTTCTTTTTGCGTATTTCTAGGTCTATTGTAGGCATTCTTAGTCAGCGATTGTAGGGTAGCAGCAGTGGGAAGCAATGTGGTGCAGAACAAGTGCAAGTGTGCTGATTTTTATGTGTGTTTAGTTATCACACTACAGGTATTTTCTAGTGAGAATCTCCTATTTTTTTCAGCTACACACCACCTAAGGGGGGTACCAGCAGGAATAAATATATGCCAACGTGTATTAGAACAAACAGGTCAAAGTCAAGATATAACTCTCTATAGAAAAGGTAGAATTAAATATTAGCGGATGTATAAACAAGTGTAGTGGTAAAAAAAAAAAGACAAAAAGACAATTCAGTAGTAAAGTAAGCATTCGTAAATATAACCCCAGCCGTTGCAATTAATATGATGTAGATGATGATGAAGATGGTGTCGTCAAACGTAACGTGTGTGCGGCAAGAACCGGAAAAATGGCCCCTCACATCACAACACACTTGTCCTGCTGCTTGGGAGCAGGATTCTGGATCAACTCAATCTCCTCGATCAAGAACTCAAACGCACTATTTATGTTGAGGTTTTCCCTCACCGAGGTCTCCAAGAACTTGCACCCGAACTGGCGGGCCAACGCCTCGCCCTCGGCGCTTTCCACCTGCCGCTGGTACACCAAGTCGCTCTTATTTCCGATGAGCACAAGAGGCACCACGTCGGTGCCAATCGAGTTTAAGATCTTGTCGCGGATCACCTCCACTAACTCGAACAGCTGTCTGGAGGTGACCGAGTACACTAGCAAGTATCCGTGGATGCCCACCAAGTGTTTCTCGTTCATTATGCTAAATTCGTCCTGGCCGGCCGTGTCCAATATTTCTATGGCGTAGTCCTGGTTTTTGTAGTTGATGGTCTTGCTGAACTGGTTCTCGATGGTGGGGTAGTAGCTCTCCACGAAATGGTCCTCTACGAACCGCACAGTCATGGACGACTTGCCCACGGAACGGGAGCCCACCACTGCGATTTTGCGGGCTTTGACCATGGTGGGGGGAGCGGAAACGGGGCTAAGGGCCGGTGGTGGCGGAGATAGCGGCTGTGGTATCGGCAGTAGCAATTAGGTGTGCCCTGCAAAACACGGCCGATGTGGTTGGTGACAAATGTCTGTGGGGAGCGATGGAATATTTGTTAAGGTAAAAAAAAGCGACTAGCAAGCCGGGACAGGTCCGGTTATCTCAGGACACTAAGCAGCAAGCACGGAGAAACGGGGCATACAAAGCCTAATCAGCACAATGGGGATGCGCCCTGCTATCAGCTGTCGTGTATTATACGCCGGAATGGGGGCTGGCGACGTATCACAGTACCGAGAGAAGATTCTGTTATCGTCAGTTTTTTCGTTCTTTGTTCAGCGCAATGTGTCGCGGCGGGTGTCGCGTGCTGACGTAAGCGCTGACGCAGAAAGCGACGCCGCCGCCGGCCCTGCCTGCCGCCGGTGCCGGCGCGGTGCGGCGCGGCTACTGGGCGGCACCGCGGGTACCGGGCCGGTTCTGCGGACGGCCGGCTCCCGGGCCGCGCCCGCTGGCTTGCATCGTCGTATGTATTCGTTAGTGCTATGTACAGAGGCTGTCCGCGGACACGGCTATATGGTTTATACACGGGCAGGCAGCAGCCGCTCAGCTGTGGTCCGGCTTGGGCACCCTGTCCTGCTCCTGCTTGTCCTGCCTGATGCGGTCGTAGATCCTGCGCTTCTCGATGCGCTCCTCTATGAGCAAGTCCCGCTCGATGTCGAGGTACTTCTGCTTCTGGTACTTGGCCACACACGCCTGCGACGCCAGGTTCACGTCCCGGCACTGCTTCATGGCCTCCATGGGGTTGCTGAAGCTGTTGCTACACTCTATATACGCTTTTATGAGGTCGTCGCAGCGGGCAAACGCCTTCTTCCTCCACCGCTCAAAGATGAGCTTCTCCTCCTTGGGCGTGATGACCCAGGGCGGGAGATTCGGGTTGGTGGGCAACTCGATCTCCTCGAACGTCTTCTTCTTGATGCCGTACTTCTCGTAGCCACTCATCGCGCCGGGTGGTTGTGGTTGGTGTGCTCCAGCACCAGGCTGGCGGCTAGCGAAAAGTGCTGCCATTTTTTTTCCTGCCCAAAGCGGTAACGCGGAATTGCGGTGCGAATGCGGCAGGGCGGAATTTGCCAGAAATCGATACGCCTGAAACCATAACAACCGCAACCGGGCACCCGTCAACACCATCGCCACACCGCCACCGCCGCCGATACCAGCCGCACCGCCATGATCCAGGGCACGCCGGAGGACATCATCCAGCAGCTGATAGACAGCATCGAAATCGAGCCGGAATTGCTCACGCTAGACCGCATTCAGGACACCATCCAGTCCATCACGGCCCTCCGCAACGACAAGATCGAGCGGCTCACGGCCCGCAACGCGCAGATGCAGGCGCAGATCGAGCTGCTCCGGCAGGAAATCCGGCTCCTCGGCCGTGTCAGCGACTACAACTACGAGCTCATCCGCGGGTTGACCGCGGTGGACGCCGTTTCCGGCGCCGACGGCGCCGTTTCCGGCATCGACCGGGCCGAAAACGTGTTCCGCGTCCTCCACACCAAGACGCGCGAGCTCGACGACTTGAAGGTGGTGATCGCCAAGAACCTCAACGACTTGGAGAGCGCCATCAACCTGATGAAGTTGAGCAGAAGCGGGTTGCAGCGGCTGCTCGCCGAGCTCCGGAGCCGGCTCTCGGGCATATTCGGGGCCGAGGACGAGCGCGCCCGGCTCGCGGCCCAGAACGGCAACCCCGAGCTTGCCGAGCAGGACCTGAGCGTGTTGCAGATCAACTTGTTCCGCAACCTCGGCGTGCGCATCGACACCGCCGACGGGGCCGACCACGTGATCATCCACAACCGGCAGTCGAGCCTCACCTCCATGTTGAAGGTGGAGCCGCAGTACAGCGACTACTTTGTGTCCAACTACGTGTGGGAGCGCCTAGAGGGCTACAACTGAGTGCAGGACGGTGTGTATTGGGAAATGCTATGTACAGTATGCCGCAGCGGTAGTCTACAGAAGGGTCCTAGAAGGCGGCGCATCTAGAAGTACTTGGGGTTTTCGCGGAACGACTTCTTGGTCCATTTGGGCACCAAGTGCACGTCTCTGCGGTACTTCTTTTCGTTTTTGGAAAAGGTGGTGTACTTGTCACGGGGCAGCATCTCGGGCTCCTTGGGGAAGTCGAACTTCAAGTGGTCGATGCGCTTCAAGCCGGTGGCGTCGCCGTACTGCTTTCCGGGCGTGGTTTTGATCAAGGACTCGTAGAGCACCTCGATGTTACTGTCCACTTGTCTCATTCTGTTTCTCAACCGGTATTTCTGGGGCGCCGACATGCGGGGCGCCTTTTTCCACAAGTACCCGCCGCTCAACGTCAAGGTGGACCGGAAAGCGCCGAACATGCTGCTGTGCTGGTGTCAACGGGGCCTGTTGTGCTGCTGCTGCTGCTGGTGAATTTTTCATTCTCGGGTTTTTTCACTCGGCGGTTTTGGCCCGCGCGCACGACCCCGGCCTTTGTCGCACGCTTGTTTTCGACATTTCTGTGTCGCGACATGCCCTGCCACGGAATGCAGCGTGGTGCCGGGGCCATGCTGCTGCATTTGCCCGCTTGCTTCCACCACGGCCCTCCCAGTGGCTTGTGGTTGCGGTGGTGGGCGACCCAGACCCAGACCCCGTTCTGTTGCGTGTGCATTTCCAGGGGTGTGGAATTGCAAGCGCACTTACGTCAGCGCAAGCTTGCTGCGGCCTGGGAGTGTCCCGCGATCTAGAATACGCTATATATCGCTCAGTACGTAAAGCCTCTATTTGCGTGCGCGGTAACGATTCCCACCTGCGTTGCCGCGTATACCGTTCGTTCCCAGCTTTGCGGGCCGCAACCAATGGAGCGCCAGTGGGTTCTCGTCTTTAACTGTTTGTCCGGTTGAGCACGGGTGCAGCGTAATAGACTCTACAGAAGATAATGTACAGGTTGTATACTCAGTAGCAGCGGGTTGTCATTGCCACAGCAATGTAGCACTGTGGTTTGTCGCAAATTTTGCAGCTTGCGACAAACAAAAACGACACCGGCAGAATAGCGCCACTATCGGCATTAGTGCTCTTTGTGAGTAGGTAACTCCACTTGTGCCACTGTGTGTAGCTGTGGTCCGCAATGGATGACTAGCTAATTCGACCAGGGGTACGGATCTAGGACCAGCGGAAAGCAATAAAGTTGTCTGATTTATACGAGCCAACGTCATGCCAACAGTTACAGGCAGGACTAAGCGCTCCTAACAGCATACACCACACACTATTGTTGAGCAGTTGGACCATCTGGCCCCACTTCCCACCACTGCTAACGGCAAAGCAATAATCACAAACAGAAATGGAGTAAGGGAGGGGAGCCATGGGTGATAATATTCCAAATCTAGACGGTCCGGAGGAGCTGTTTACTATATCTACATGCGGTCAAATAGGGGCCACTATCACAGTAGCTTGTTTTGCTGTTGCTACTGGTAACTAAAAGGTATTTCCTGAGAAAGTAAATTGTTTGTTGTGAACAAATAGCCGATCCTAGTACAACGGGTTTTTGCAACCCCACGATCCTCACCTTTGCAATGTGGATTTTTCTACTCCTTTTCCCACCTGTCATAAAAAACCTCTTCTAACCCGTAACTCGGAGTATGAAATTTTTTTTTCAACCTTGTGGGCTTCCATAACCAGCCCAGTATACTGCTGTGGTTACCATCCCTGCAAAATAATGCGTATTTGTATAGTGCACTACGGACGGGATATGAATATTTCATATTGGAATTATTGCCGCCTTCGTGCCAACTAGGATAGGCAGCATAGTGTTATGATCTCTACAGTAAACTAGCACTACGGTAGCGGCTATAAAATAGCAATATGTATTTAATGAGCTTGAACTGTGTAGGCTATATAGACTATATACTATTTATAAAAGAAATGCAATGAACCACGTATGACCTCAGTATTAAGATGTTAAATAAAACTAACAAAATATAATTAGAATCTCTATAACATGGCTAGTATTTGCTCCAACGGAGCCTTAACAACTATAATAAAGAAGCATTCAAACATAGTTCGATGATTGTATACCCAATAAAGAATCAACCCGTTGTTAATCCTTTGTATTTTTTTTAATTTGTAACCTGTGATATGCTCAGTGGTGTTAGAACTACCACTTCCATTAATAAAAACCCGTGTAAACCTTGTCATGACATAAAATTAAAAGTAGAAACTCAAGAGAGTTGTTGGCAACCTCCTGGAATCAGTTGTAATGATGATATTACTCCCAGCGTACTCCTCACAAGCACGCAGTCAACCACTTTCTGTAGTTGTGCGAAGTCGAAGGGATGGCACTTATGATATCCGCATTGGATGACGCCAATGTGTAGTTGGTCTTGGAGTTAACTGAGTAGTTCAAGTCAAAGTAATCCAAATCCTTTGATGGTTGCACATTGCCGGAGTTGGTAGACAACAATAAAGGCGATGAATTTATATCCAAGTAGGAATGGCTGTTATGTTGGTATAACGAAGGAGTCAATAAAGGAGAAACTAAGTTGTCTGTAGCAACTGTGGATGTGGAAGCATTTCTTTGGTGAGTGTTTTGTTCTTGCTGCTGCTGCTTGGCTATTATGTTAACCGCGTTAAATTCGTCAACAGACTTACACTCGTCAGAACAGTATATCGAGCTCTGCGAGCATAATTTGTCGCAAGTCAAACAGTAGTTGTTGAAAGCGAAGTCACACATGTGTATATTAGTTGTAAAAAGTTGGCTGGGTAGTCCACGTGATTGGCTGTAAATCTACGTAATTGGCTGTGAAGTGCACGTGCGGAGATGCTTCTAACTAAAAAAGACCTCTGGTGCTTACGCGTGAACTGTGGCAGATGATGGTATCTGGAATAGTATGGATATACTAAACAAAAAGCGTTATATGGTGGTATAAAGAGAAAGTGAAAAAGTTATACTTAAAAATTTTCAAGTTAAATGTGTTTCTATATATATTTGCAAAAACAGTGGTTCAGTTTTAGGAAGGTGTGGTTAATTTTAACCCACACTTTTTATGAATCATAACAAAATAAAAAAATTTTTTTTTAATGAGTAATAGAGAAACCTCTGGAAACGAAATTCAAGAAAAAAAAACAAGAATGTTTTGGATTTCCACGTGCACTGGCGTACTGCGTGTTTGCTGTATGCGCTGCACGGTCTCAGTGCTTTTTTCTCCTCCTATTTTTAGCGGGAGGCTCAGTGGGCTCTGTCACTAAACCAGTAGGAGGAGTGTCCACGATTGCCACAACCTTAATTCCTATTTCAAGTACCACCACCATAATTTCAGTTGCTGGAGACCGTGGCCAAATGTACCACAATGTGTGTTCATTTGTGAAGCTGAGACACAGTGTGGATATCTGTGTCTCGGGTCAGCTTTGCTAGCATCTGTGTGCCTCACTATTTTCTGCCTACGCCTTTGCTGGGACTTTTTCTTCTCTCACCAAACTGCTCACTAATTTGAAAATCGCTCATTAATTTTTGACGTGCCATAAAACTTCTAATTGTTTCTAAAACCTTCTGTACATATACAAAAAATGGGTTCCAGCCTGGTACGCTTGTACTGTTTCTATTATACTGAATAGGCAATTATCACCGACATCAAATATACACACAGAGCAACGTTTCTATAAACGTTCACATGGCCTACGGAAAACATGGGCTTGTATATTGAAAGTTATTTTAGTGGCGAACATGTGGTGCGAACACGGTTTAGAAAACTAGCCAGTGACGCTACGAAAGGAAAAATTTTCTGTGTAATGTTGCGAACTAAATTATCAGCTGAGATTCAATCTCTCGTTAATCAGATGTTGTATTTAGGGTTTAGCCAGATGTATGTTGTAGATGATGTGGTATAGTCCTACTTTGGTTACTGTGTGTTTGCCGGTTGTTGCTATAGTCACAATGCAACCACTTTATTTTGCTACACTATGCTCTGTTTTACATATTTTGTTTGCAAAATCAGAAAAATTTTCATATTGTGTAGAGATGACTACTCGTGGGTACATGTATAGTGTTTAGTTCGGGCTATTTTTATAAGACTTGTACAACCTGTGGCTTCAGTGTAACTCTTGGTTAGAGTCAGTATGTTGGCCCATCTACCCGTATAGATAGTGAGACATCTCGCCAAATACGTTGGTCTTAAACTACATCTAGAATACCTAGCAACACGATTCAGTTGAAACACTGCAATTTGCGGCAATTATCTTCGTGCAAAAGTGAAAACACGTCAAAATAAAAACAAAAAAAAAATTTGCAATGAGATGCCCGTTCCAGAAATTCTTAACGTTATAATGGGCAATAGTGTACATGTATACTCTCAATACCGTTCCATTGCATTCATCTTCGGTTGAAATAAGGAGTGCAGAGACATCAACGTAAGTATTGATGGTGAATTTAGACCGCGAAGGTTGTTGCTAGTTTCGATTGAAATTCGGCATAAAGTTACAAATTTTTAAACATCGTCAAATATGAACGGCATTCACTATACAAAATTAATCGTTTATAGGATGCTCAGTCGTACACGAATAACCATAAAAAAGTGCACGATGGAGTGGCGATTTACAACGCGAGTAGTCCAAAACTCTCATAAACATCTCATAACATCCAATCTGTTTCTGTACTATACAGAGATGAAATTGCAGGATTCTCTGTAGTGTGATTAAAACAGATTCTGAGGTTAAGTGTAGCATCTAAATGAAATACCCTAATAAAGTGTTGCAACCTCAGTGGAGCAACCAAGTTCTGTTACTTGAGGTGTGAGGCTGGTACCAAAGTCGTGCAATGTGACGAATAATAGAAGGATTCTGTTATTGTTTTTGTACGATCCTCTGCAAAAAAAGATTTTTAGTTCAAACCCTGAAAAAAAAAAGATGGTCGAGACACAGACACCTCTCCAAATCAGGATTCCAACAAAAAGAGGTCACTCTTTTCTTTTTGTAGCTTTTCTACTAAGAGTAATTATGTATTACGTAGCGGCATTATCACGATCTCAGACCAATACGACAGAATTCACGTGATCTCTATATCCCAACTATATTTGCAGTAGTGACAGAGTCCAGACTGCCTTAGATCGGCCATGACTTACTGAATAACCTTTAGTAGCCTTTTTCGCTAACAATGAAAAGTCTTTCATCTCAGTACACATTTTGTGGAGTACATTAGTGAGGAGAAATTAAGTAACCCCACTAAAAGCAATGTTTTCCGCGTATTTTCTCACCAGCTACTCTTAACGTACCCCTCTACCACCACCCGCTTGTCCAGACTGTATTTACTGTTCAGAAAATTTTTCACTACCATTATGTTGGTCTCTACACCAATCGTAGTAATTCTACTGGTTGGTAAAAGTCCCCTCACAGAAGCTTTAGTGGCTCTTTTTCTGAAGTATGAACCAGAAAGTGACAGCTTCTAATTACAAAAGCGCGCAATTAAACTCTCATTTATTGACGGAGGTATATTTCCGAAACCACTCCACACCACTCAGCTGACTCTAATTAAGGCAAACAATGCGAATATAAACTTACACAGTTAGGTATTTGCAAGTAGTATCTTCCCGGAAACTTACCATTCGCAACCAGTGCCGCACATTTAGAATTTGGAAAGATCTTGTCCCGATTATGCTAAAACGTGTAGCGAGTGGTTTAAGTGACTCCGCACTGGTCGGCTTAAACCACCGATTGGGATTAAGATCGGCTGGAAGCTGTGGCCCAAAGCTGTCATATTAATTCTCCAGCCAACCTCATGGCTCTGTGTTTTCACTGACCAACAATTTATAGCTCCAATATAGCGATTACGTAAGTGATATCAGCAACGAATGAGTATTCAATATTCTTTATCTATCACCTGTTGTGGCATGCTGGTTTATTTGTAATTACACACTGGATTCCTGAACGCGCAATTGCTTCTTCTTTCTGGGGAAACACTGGTAATTTCTGAATCTCCACTGTCTTCCGGACAATTGATTGCGGGGCAAAAAGAGGAATTTGCAGTGGTGGAAAAGATGGCCTAAAAGAGGCATCATTTGCGAAGGCTAGTTGTGGAGGATTGCTGTTCAGCCTTTCGATGGCGGTGGTGATTGGAGTCTGACTACAGCACCTCTTTGCCTCTTACATCGTCACACGCCCTATCATGCAGCAATAGAGATCGTCCTTCTTTTCTGAGTACTTGGCACTGAATTTACAAAAATAGAAACTGCTAATCTGAACATACAGAGATATTATAAAAAAAAAATGAAAGATTAGATAGTAGCGCTATTTCTGAAACATGATTGGCCCCAGATTAGCGATAGCGTCCAGCTCTTCAAACTATCCGTCCAAGTGTGATAGGCTCTGACAATGTAAGATAGACGACGGTGGAAGATGCCGATAAATATTGGGCTTGCAAAAAGAAAAGCTAAATTCCGCATCTAGATAATTTTTCCACTCATCAATACGACGAATTTATCTATCTTATCAATGGACGAATTGAGCAGTGGAGGCCGAATTACAACACACCTGTAGGGGAACAGAACCCGTTTATTATTATGTATTATTATATATTATTACACTACGAAACAGAAGAACTTCTCCATGAATTAGCCGATAGTCACTCTTCGATTACACTGGATGATAAGATAAATGATAAAGCTATCTCAAACGATAACAATAGGAACTACAACCAGCGATAAAGATAAAGATAACGATAACGATAACGATAACACCAATTATAGACCGCATACATTACACGTTCTTGTACTTGTATCTCAACTTGGTTAACCGTTTGATATCATTATCTAACACACTAAACGAATAGCTGAACATCTGGACGATGATATAGTTCATGATAGGCAACACGTAGTTAAAGTTGACCTGCCAAGAAACCCTCTTCTGCACGTTATGCACAAGCAACACTACAATCTGGACTACAATCACCCCGTTGATGATATGGATGTTGTCCACCAACTTCCTGAGAAATGGGCTCGAAATGTCTAATTGCTTAGAAGCATCGGTTTGTAATGACGATATGTTGGAGTTGGACAAGTTCAAGATGGACAAAATAGTCGACAACAACACCAACAAGTTGGTGAAAATGCTCTTCAAGAATGTGTTATCGTCGCCTAAGAATAACATGGAAGACACGGCTTGAACCACATTCTGTTTGCCCTGATTCTGGTTACGGTAAGCCTTCTTGTTGATGGTGTAGAGGAATAACTGTAAGGGAACTTGCACGAAGAGCAAAATCATCAAGTACTTCTTGTACTTTATGAACGAGTTGATGTTCTCTCTCTGGAACTTGGAGATTATATCGTTTTGTTCATCGATATCAAGCAATGGCGCCTTATTCTCGGGAGTCAACTCCACCACTGGATCGTTGTTTGAGTCGCTGGACTGCGCTATGACTTCCTTGTCTACTTTTCTGACTCTGGATGTGGACGACATAGTTTGAAATTTGCACCCAAATAAGCCCAAACGTTAATTGCACAAGTGAGAATGGATCTATCATACTTTTCAGATTGTGGACAATTGATCTGGATGGTCGTGCGCCGTCCCATTTTTGCCGTTGGCATGGTCTAGACACATTACGTAAGCACTGACAAAGAATGTCTCGCTGATCCTGTTGTCTAGACCTCGACACAGACGACACGACATTCCCAGATGTTCTAGACATGGTTTAGGACATCAGTCATACACTGCCAGATAGCGCCAGATGATGTTGGATCATGTTCTGGCCAGATGGACTAGAGGGCTTCTGAATTGGATCTCGAATGTTCTGTGGTAATATTTTTAACCAGCCGTCTTTTCGTCTATTATTGACAGAATGTTACATGCAGGTCTGGCTAACGTGATATGAATAGAGGTAGTATAGTAATAATGGCTCCGCAGTGGTCAATGTTGTATCCTGGACAATGTCTTGCAAGACATGAATAAGAATTAATGCTAGAATGAATACTAGACTACAATGATATGTAAGCAATTTAAGTTACGTAGAATTCTGAAACCCAAGACAAAGAGCAGATGGAATAGGAGGGTTGTAGACATAATGCAATGGCCTACAACACTATGGATACTGTACAATAGTCATTTCATCTACTAGTTCCACAGGCAACCCTGGGCCTCAAAGACCTAGTCAATATTTTGGCATTATGCCCGAAACTTCGCTGATGAGCCGTGAGTTTGTTGCGGTAATTAAATTACTGCAAAATGCCATTTACAACCGTTATTGACCTGGCCAAGCACTCTCTTTCAACAATACAGTTTCTCAGGAGACATCTGCCAGTCTACTTGCCTCAGCACAACCATACCAGTAAAAGCAGGGGTAACACTGTCAAAAAACCCCTGTTGCGCCAGGCAGTATAAGGACGCACAAAAAGGGCAGTTGAGTTTGCGCGTCAGTAGTATATGCAGGACAACACATAACCGGCGCCAAATTGCACCTTTTCGGTAAAATGGGTGGGACCTGATCCAGCCGTAAATATTCCAATTTTAGAGATCTAGACTCGTAACCTCGTAGCAGCGACTGGACTGTAGAATGTGGTATATGGAACAGCAGTAGTAGAGAAAGATGCCACGGCACTGGTGAGCAAGACATAGGGGTAGAAACGCAGCCATTGGTTGCCAGTTACACAGAAGAAAGCATTGTGTGGAATTTAACCGTCTTGGGCAATATTAGAGTATAACCAGTATTTAGGTGAGTGTGTATTGTTAGCGAAACCATTGTGAACGGCGGAAATCGTCTAATGGCAAACACCACTTGGCGAGAGTAGCGAGGACCACGGGCGCCGTGCCAGCATGTGCCAACGTCCGCCATACGACCACCACCACATAATATATGCTATATACTATCTACGTTGCACTATCTAAGACACCCGTCTGGTAGCTGAAATTCATTGTGAAACTGATGATGTCAAAGATGTGCGGTTGTACGACTGAAACACCACTGTGTTGACACACTACCCACGCCTGGTCCTACACGACTCCTCACACAAGGTTTAGCACAATTGGCTCCTCTGGCACAATTAGCATCGTCGTGGCATTCTTCGTCTCTACAATGTTCATTATCGTGTCCGTCTCCATTATCGTGTCTCGTAGTAAAACTAGCATAACATTCTTCTCGCTAAATTTCACCCAAAGCGTACAAGCCAATATGCAGGTGCATTGTTCGCAGCCTGAACAATGACGACACCCACGCAGCCACAAAACCGAAAACAGATGGCAGTACGGTGGGCCTGCATACAGCCCGACCATAACGAGCGCCCATTCGTCTCTTTTGTAAACAATCCTGCAGACAGCAGGCTTTGGGCTGCGCACGACAGAACGTAGATTTACGGCCGCGAGCGGCGCACACCGCCCCTGTGCCCGCAGCCGGCCAATTCACGGACACCGGCAAGGGGCTACCGGAGGGCCAGTAGCTGGGTGGGTGTGGCCTGTAGACAGCCGGCCATCCGTAGTCAATTGATCTGTTCCAGCAGAGCAGAACAATCAGAAACGACAAACCAAAAACCAAAAAACACATAATAAAAACCATAGCACAAAGACCCGCATAAAAAATAACAGCTCCTTGTAAAAATTTTATTCTCGTTTCTTTTTTCCCATACAAATCCCACTCGTTAAATCCTTTTCCAATATAACGATCCCAGTATCCACCTGCTTCTTCTTTCTTACCCACCATAGTATACCCTACCAGCGCATAGTCAGTCAGTCTCCAGCGTGTATCAGTCGGCCAGAATCATAGCCCAAAAGTACACTGCTTTCATCTCTGTTTTGTCCACAGACTGCTCGCTGTGAAACCACAACAACAAACCACCCTCCACCAGACTTTGCTACTTCCCACTATCACATATTCACTTATTTGTTAGTACAGGCCCATACGTTCGCTATCCGTCTTCAGTTCGCCCCGTTGCTTAGCCAACCTTTTTCCCTTCAATTCGCCTGAAATCCGCTGTATACAGCCACTTTTATACCCCGTCGCAGTTGGCCAACAGCAGCAGAAACCACAACAAATCACCAGACACCAAGAAGAAACCGCCTGCCGTTTCCCCAGTTGTCCTGCTGCATGTGTATCTGAAAAAAACAGCCATCTTGCCATACAAAAATAGCGTCCTAGACCCGTGTTAGTGCATCTCCACTTAATCCAACGTCTGCCGCACCCAACAACTGGCACCAAAACGCATCCAGTTTTCCCCCATTAGTCCAACTACAGTCTTTCTTTGTATCCCCTGCATCGTGACACTATTACATCCCAATAGTAGTGCTCCCACCCACCATGAGATTCTCCTCCGTTGCATTGCTATCAGTTTTGTCCACCGGGTCGTACGCCGCTAGCGGCTCCGACCAGGAGTCGGCCCAGACGTACCCGTCCAACAACTTCCAGTCGCGTTACAACGCTTTGGTGAGCAGCTTACAGGAAACACATATGCCTATCGCACCCTCCAGCACCATCAGCCTGAGAGACGCGGACGAACACTCTGACGCGGACGAGGATCTGGCGAAGCAGTCGGCTTCGGCACCGGCTTCGCCTTCTCCTTCCGCCCCAGCAGTCTCGTCTTTCAGCGGCTTTGAGCCCTACGGAGAGTACCCCACCTACTCTCCCGGAGACCCTTTCTACAGTTGGACATACCCATGGCCACCACCATACTCGTGGCCCAGCTACTCGGCGCCCAGCTACACCAGACCCACGTACAGTTTCCCGACTTACAGCGGTCCTACGTACACTCCGCCAACCTTCAGTTTCCCCACGTACAGTCCCCCTACGTACAGTCCAGATGACGACACTACCAGTAGCACCACACCAGCTACCAGTGCTACTCCGACCCCTACACCTGCTAGTACTACTCCTAGTACCACCAGTACCCCTACTACCAGTACTACTCCTACTACTACTAGCACCAGTACCACACCTACCACCACTAGTACACCTACCACCAGTGCCACACCAGCTGCTACACCAGCTACTAGCACCACACCTACTACCAGTGCTACACCAGCTGCTACACCAGCCACCAGCACCACACCCACCACTACCAGTACCCCCACTCCAACTACCACTCCTACCAGCCCAGAAACCGAAACTGCTGAGCCTACCGAGTCGGAAACCGAGTCTGATCCCGCTTCTGATCCTATTACCAGTGGCGCGCTCAATATCGTGCTCCCCACTTTGCCCAGTGACACGGAATCTGCTACCGAAACCGTAGACCCAACCTCTGGTACCGAGACCGAATTAGGCGCCGAGCCTACTGGTGTTACTACCGACGCTACTAGTAGTGCTGCGGATACTACTCCTACGGCTGGTACTACTACTGGCACGGATACTACTCCTACTGCTGGCACTACTACTGGCACGGATACTACTCCTACTGCTGGCACTACTACTGGCACGGACACTACTCCTACGGCTGGTACCACTACTGGCACGGATACTACTCCTACGGCTGGTACCACTACTGGCACGGACACTACTCCAACAGTGGCTGCTACCGATGGTACAGTTGGTACAGGTGCTACTGCCAGTACGGGCACTACTCCTGCAACTACTAGTGGCACTGTCGGAACAGACACAGCTCCAACGGAGTCAGAAACGACTCCAATTTTGTCTGTGCCCCTCTTGGCTCCAATTCCTACCAGCAACACGGAAACTGGCACTGAGACCGGAGCTGAAACCACTCCAGCCACCACTACTCCAACTACAACATCTCCAACTACCACCGGAACTCCAATAGTGTCTCCTACTACCACCGAGTTGAGTTCGGGGTCGAGTGTGGCCGGATCTGATTCGGTTTCCGAAACCACATCTACTGGCGATGCCCTCGGAGAGACGGAAACTGGAACTGGAACTGGAACTGCACCAAGTACCGAAACTGAAGGTACAGAGACTTCCGGCCCGGTCAGTTCGGCTGCCGTAGCACCGGTTTTGACATCGGGTACTACTACCCCAGCCACTGTTGCCGCTTCCACTGGTACCAGTGACACAAGTCTTGTTAGTCCAACCACACAGGAGTTGAGTTCCGAAACTGGATCTGCTGTTGATGATGCTAGTAGTGTAGTTGGTAGTGAACAGGCAACAACGCCCGCTACCTCCGTCCCGGAGTCGGCAGCTGGAACCCCAACAAACAGCCCCTCCATCAGTGAGCTTCCTACCACCGGTTCGGAAACAGGCGCCTCCGATGAGACTTCGGGTCCTACTCCAACTACCCCAGTATCGGAACCGGAAACAAGTGTAGCCTCGGAACCGGAAACTGAACCAACTACCGGCCCTACGACCGGAGTCGCTTCAGCACCAGTTACCGGTGCTTCTACTGGGCCTACCACTGGTCCTTCTACTGGTCCTGTTACTGGTCCTACCACCGGACCTTCTACTGGACCTACTACCAGTCCAACTACTGGCCCTACTTCAGCTCCAACTACCGCTGTCAGTGAACCCGTCGGCCCCGAGACTTCTGGTACCGTGCCCACTTCTCCTGCCAGTGTACCTTCAGGGACTGAAACAGAAACTGGAGCACAAACCGGTTCGGAAACTTCGCCCACGTCATTGGCCACACCAACAACCGGTCAGTTGACTTCCGCTGCAAGTGAGCCGTTAACGAGTGGTGCTGAAACCGCAAGCGCTCCTGTCACTTCCGCTGCTGAAACTACTGCCACTGCCGCTACTTCTGGTGCTGAGAGCGCAGCTACTGAAGCCACTTCTGGTGCTGCCACATCTGCTGCCGCCACTTCGCAACCAGTCACTGCTGCGTCTGAGGTCGAGAACGCCGCTACTTCTGCTACTTCTGGTGCAGAGTCTGCTACTGCTGCTGCTACTTCCGCCGCCGAAACTGCTGCTACTGCCGCTACTTCTGGTGCTGAGAGTGCAGCTACTGAAGCTACTGAAGCCACTTCTGGTGCTGCTACTTCGGCACCGGCCACTGCTGCTGTACAGTCGCAGACTGCCGCCTCACAAGTGACCTCTGCTGCCACGCCGCTCCAGACTGCATCCGAGGCCGTTCTCTCGGCTTCTCCAGCCACCGGTACACCCGCCACATCGCATTCGGCCGAAATACCGGCACCAGCCACTTCGTTAACTCCAGCGATCACGCAGGCGCCTACGGCTACCACCGAGAACGCCTCAAACTGGCTTCCTACACAGTTGTTGATTGAGACAGGATCCACAGCAGCAATCTCTGCTGAAACTGGTATCACCACTGCCTCTGCCGCTCCTGTGGCTTCGGGATTGCCTAAGGCAATTACTCCAGCCACTACTGCTTCTCCAGGCAGTGACTATGAGATTGTGTACATTGGTTTTAAGTCCGAATTGAACTATCCATTTGTGGTACAGCACTCGGTCTCCTCGGCTCAAATCTTCCAGTACTTACCAGAAGCGCTCACTTTCCCATTCAACGGTGGCAGTGATTATTCAGACGTGTCGGTGAAACGATTGATTCCGTTCACGGCAAGTGGCATTTCGTACACCATTACAGTGGCGGAGGTTTACTTCCCTACTAACTCCGTGGCGGCTTTGGCCCAATTTGTTCAAACACCAGGCCTGTTGATATACCGTAATCCCGACCAGACTGAACTGACGCTTTCGAATTTGATCGATAGCAGAATTCCGTTAACAGGCCTTGACGCCAACATCGGTACTTCGAGCACGACCGGTTCTGGAAGTTCGAGCTCCGATTCCAACAATGGGTCGATTGATTCGGCCAATCCAAATACCAAGTCCAACTCTGGTCGGATTGCTGGAATCACAATCGGTGCAGCTGCCGGTTGTGGCTTGTATATGTCGTTGATGGCAGTCTTGTTCAAACGGTACAAAAGAGGTAATACGATTGCTCTTCCACCTTCGGATAGCGAGTCAAATATCGCTTTACCTTCGGACGGCTCGATTTTGGAGCGCTCTTCCGGATTTTCTGCCATTTTCAACCGGATCAACGGTGGTGGAATGGGCGATACCGGAGGTTCGCTAACAGGCCGGATATCTGATCCGGTGCAGCAGTCGAATTCGCTTGGCTGGGCGCATTAGCATGGCACGTGACTTGTACTTGTAGCATTGAGCAGACATGACAGTCAGGTGACATAATTGCTGATGTTTTGGCATTGAAAAGCACGTGATGTCATGTGTATAATTGTGAGATTAGTCCATAGAAACTTATTTGTAAGCCATTGATAATAGTTCAACTGTAGTGCCAGTGAGCTGGCGTGTCTAGAATTAGAGTAGGAACGAATGAGGTGAGAGATATCGAGAGTACTGAGTCGTAGGTTATACTGTACCATACCAATCACAACACAGGCATACCACATAATTCATAGCGAGACGAGCCAGCAATAACTCATCAGAGCAGTACGGATACAAAGCAGTGTAAGCCGAATGAAATCAGCATCTGAAGAATTTTAATATAAATATTACTTACACAGCTCTAATAGCAATAATAGTACACCGACACAAGCATTTCAACAATCCTAAAGACTGAATTAACAATTTGTATTAACTGTAGCAAGTGTGACAACGCAATAGGAAACATGATGGCTGAAACTCTTGGAAGATCAAACAAAATTTCACACTACTCCCTCTACAAACTTCCACAAGTCATCCACGAGACTCTCTGCATCCTCATCCAACACCTCTAGCATATCTCCTACCAACTCCTGTTTGGCCGAGAGCCCGTGTTTGTTGAGATGCTCCTCTATAACCTCCACCAACATCTCGTCTGCTTCGCCCAAGTACTCTTCCACCAACAGGGTGATTTTGGAGGTGATCTTCTGAGCTGTTTCTGGAGCAAGACTGGACATAGAAAACACTCCAGCCAGTGCTGTTTCTTCATTCGATTCCGGTTCGTTTTCTTTCATCTCCTTTGATTCTTCTACAGACTCAGATTCCTGTTCTTTTTCATACTTCTCATCCTCTATCTCTTCAGCTCTGCGTATTTTGGCCCGCTCAGAAACATACCGCTCTGGATCTTCCCTATAACGTTTGAGTATGGAGATAAACGGCGAATTGCTCTTAGCTTCAGTTTCCGATTCATTGTACTCCGCCGCCTGTTTCATATCATCAAAGTAGCGCGTTTTGCTGTTAATCAAGTCCTGTTCATACGACTGCAACTTTTCTAAAGTATTTTCCAACTGAAGCCTCTCTGATTCAGCCTTCTGCATTTGCGCTAATCTCTTCTCGTAGCTCTTCTCCATACGAGTCTTCTCCTCATTGGACAACATCTCAGCATATGCCTCATCACTTAGCTCAGGATATTCGTTGACCTGACTGGGTGTCACTTCCGGAGTGGCACTCGCCACGGCTGCGTTTTCACCGCTAGTTTCCTTAATTCCCTCGTATATCTTCTTCAACCGTTCCTTCGTCTGTTTGCGCTCTGCTTCAATCTCCTTTTTACGCATATCCCGTTCTAGCAACAACACCTCCGATCTGAACTTGATGATGTCCTTAACAATACCATCTTTCATGCCAGAAGGAACATCAATCAACTCGTTGGGATCCACCTGGTATCGGCTGTAGTAGTCCATCACTTCGTCTAAGTCCTCTGTTCCTGTCTTTTTGGTCAATTTTTCAAAGTTTTCGCTGTTGTGCAACACAGCATTGATCGTTGCTCTGATATCATCCACCAGTCGTATGTCGTTGTCCAGTTCCACTGCGTAGTTGTCCAACTCGTGATAGTGCACAATTCGTATAGACTCATCAAGCAACAAGGATCCGATCTCGGCCTCATATTTCGCTATAAACTTCTTCACATCCTCAATTCGGTCAAACTTCACAAATAATAACCGGTTTTCTATATAGTCATAGTGCAAACTCAGCCACTCGTATCTGATCTGTTTCCCTACCAAAATATCTAAAATCTTCTCTGCCGCTATAGGTTTCACTTCTGGGAAATGTGTGATGGCAATGCAGTCTAGCTGATCCTTCAAACTGGTCGGAATAAGCGCTTCAATCAATTTCTGTTTCTGGGGCTCTTCGTTCAAGTCTACGGTAGCATTGCTGTTATTATTCCCACCATCAGCGACGTCACCAGTTTCCAAATTTTTGCCAGTTCTTTCTGAAAGCACCTTTAGTGTATTTGCTCGTACCAATTTGCTAACATCCACCTGTTTGAACACAGGTATTGTGGCTGTAGCTAGCATATTGTTTGCTACCACTTCTGGCACCTGCTTCAACACCGAAAATAACCGCTTGTGCACCGACTCTGGCACCTCAAACGGGGCAACTTCAGTAATAAGATTATCTTTTACGCTGAAATTACTACTCATACTCTGTTTTCGTTAAATTCGAGTCAAGGTTGTGGCCTCTCTATGTTTCCCCATACTAAAAACCGCAGTTTGATACTGGACAAAAAATTTCACACTATTTGCGAGTGATGATCATCAGCTGCTACATCTCACAGACTGCACCGATGTCGTCTTCTCCACTACTTTTCCGCTCAGATATAGAGCTGCTGCTGGAAGTATTAGATGATAGTGTAGCAAATGATATATCCGAGCTATCAGCGGCTCAATTGCTCGCAGAACAGGCCCGTAAAGAACCAAATTCGATTCTGGCGTGGGACGCCTTGTTCACGGAATTAGAGACCATATATGTTCAAAATATTGACGAAAATGATAACAAGCAGATATTAAATGCTTTAAAACTGATATCCACCGCTTCTTATCAGTTTTTGTTGTCAAGGTTCCCCAATTTGACTCATTACTGGTTGAAATGGCATGCATTCCACCAGAAGGTGACAGGAGATAAGAAATCGATCGAGATTCTTGAAAAGGCAGTAGCTAACGTGCCTTATTCAGTGGAGCTATGGTCAGAGTACTTGTCTTTACTTATTTCCAATGAAGAACCGGCTGAAAATGATACAAAGTTCGTCCGATACCGGTACGAGAAAGCAATAGCATTAAATGGCCACAATTTCAACTCACATCCTATCTGGGATAAAGTGCTTGAATTTGAGAATGGTATTGAAGAAGCATCGGATATTGTGCTAAATATTTACCTCAAACTAATCCGATTTCCGTTATATGAGTATGCACAGTATTACAAGCAGTTTACACACATCAACAAGAAGTTTAATATCAAAGACTTACTTCCACCTGAAGAGCTAGAAACATACGTAAAGCAATACAACCAGAGCTCATCTGAAGACTTATCCATAATGGAAAAACAACAGATTATAGACCAGTACTTTGAACAAGTTCACCTACAGACCCAAACACAGGTTAGTACCAAATGGCAATACGAGTCTGCATTGTCTTACCAGGACTTTTCTTTAGAGTATATTGGTGAGATTAATGCATCAGTAGGATCCTGGATCAAGTATCTAGACCATGAAATAGACCAGTTTGATTTCAAGTCAGATAAGCCAGAAGGAATAATAACATTGTTTGAGCGAGCTTTATTGCCTAACTGCCTTGATGGAAAGATATGGTTGAAATACATAGAGTTTCTCAGCAAGTTGAACTTGAACGAGCCTGAAAAATTTGCTACTATAAAGGAGGTCTACAACAGAGCTATTACTAGTTTTGTTCCTTTAACCGAAAATGAGTTGAGATCATCCTACGTACGGTTTTTGCTAAAAGGTGATAAGATAGAGCTTGCTAACGAATATATCTTTGATTTGATCAGGCTTTTCAGTGGTTCTGGAAAATCATCCATATATTTAAAAAATCAATATCTCCTTTCAGTAAGGGATTTGTTTGGCTTGTGGAAGAAGTCACTACCTGAACCGGAATACTTTTCTACTTTGGAATCGATAGTGAACAGTCTTCTTGACCAAAGGGAAACAAACGCTCGAAAATTGCAGAAAAGAGAAGAAGAGGAAGATGTTACATTGCAAGAAAGTAGAATCGAGAAGCCATTCTTGGAACTTATCCCCACTCTCATAAACACTGATGCAGCGCTGATAGTCGTTGTTTTATATTTGGAAGAATTGTTACTGAAAAATGATACCACTACTATCAGGAAATTTTTCAACAAATACCATTCTGAAGACGCATTCCAAAGCTCAGTTTCTTTCTGGAACTTTTTTGTCAACTATGAGGGATTGGTTCATCACAATATAGCCAACTTGAATGCAGTAATGGACTACGTTAAAAAGTACACTTTGCTTCCGAAAAATGTTGTTGATGCACTCATTGATGTACATTATGATGTTCTCAATGCAAACTTGGATCAGGTATATGCTACAAATAGTACATACTTGCTTATCGAACGTGATTTGGATACTTCGAGTTCTTTAGTTCAAAATTCTTCTCTTCGCTCAAGATTGGCCAATAACAGCTACATAATTAAAGAACTATATGAATCAAAGGCGATGAAATCAAAACCTTCTGCAAATTCCAACAGATCAGAATTGTTTCTTAAAATGATTAAAAATCAGGCTGGCAGACCAGGTATATCAGTAGAAGCTAGACCTGAGATTACAAACAGAATAATGAACGAAGGCAACTGGGTATCGTTGATCGATACGAAAATTCCACCTTTACCTGTGTTCAAGAATGTTGAAAAGGCAAATACACCTATTAAGTACCCTACTCTCTAGTTAACAAATACACACATGGAGTAATTGATTATTTCAATTTATGTATAAATTAACCTATCAACAACTTGTTATATACCTAGATCAGATCATTTTGACGTCCAATAACCATTATACCATCCGCTATTTCTGCCTTGCTAGTACACTTGTTGTTTCCGTATACTTCAAGAATACTAAGCTTAGGACAACTCTTACCTACTAAACCCAACACCTCATCATCTACGACTCTCACAAACCCACAATCCCAAGTGGTTAACAATGGTAGCCTTATATGACTGAAGTACTGGAGTTTTTCGTGCTCCTCTTGTGATGATGGCGGCTGGTCCTCTTGCTCTTCAACCATCTCTTTACGTGCTTTCTTAAATTCAGTCAAATCGTCTGTAAACACCTGTACAAAAAAGTCCTTAGTTAGCTGATGAAGCGAGTTGAGACTCAATTCAATTAGTGTATGAGATGAGTGCTTGAACATAGAATGAACTGCATTATCATTTAGTCCAATGCATTTAGTGAGGTCTACACTCAAAAGTCCTCCACTATTGACCTTGGAAAACTCTTCAAAAGCCTGGGCAAACCCCTCATCGGTAACCTGGTCCAACAATCGCATAGATAAATGTGTCAAGTTGGGACAGAATTTGGCAACACCCTCCAACAAAAACCGATCTGTCAAATTGGTACATCCATCAACATTGAGTGATTGCAAAGACTCACCAGTGATCGAAAGGATATTTATTAACAAATCATTGCTGACAATCTCTTCAGTATGAGGATATGATATCTCCAACTCAGTAAGTGTAGAGGTCAGAAGATAATGTGGAATCAAGTCATACACCGCTTCCGAATCTAGGCCATCCAATCTAGATAACTTCAACGATGTTAGTTTGGATCCAGCATTCTCTAAGAGGCTGATCAACGAATCGTTACCAAATCTGTGCGTGTTTCTTACTTCAAACTTCTCCAAGCGAGAACCACTTTCTTCAAAGAATTCCTGCCACATGGCGTCACTTATCAAGAACGGACCATTTAAGCTGAGACACTTGAGATTTTTAAGGTTGCTGTTGTAGTACCGCAAATTGTCATTATGTAATTGGCCACACATAAACAACGTTAGCGACTCAATATTGGGACAATACGAGGCGATCTTCAGATACGAGTCAGAAGCCACATTCGAGCAGTCCCAAAACTCGATAGACTTCAAGCTGGGGTTCAAGAACAAAGCAATCGTCTTATCGTCGAGCGATCTATTTTTGGATAGAATCTGCGATATTTTATCAAGATTTACCTGCCCTATATCACCAAGGGCGTCTACATCACTGATGTTCGCAGATATCTTCTTGATACAGATATCCTGGAGTTTGGGGATCTTGACCTCTGTTTTGTTCAACAACGCTTCAGCTATGGTTCTACGCTTCTTGCGAGCAATTAGTTGGTTTTTACGGGCCTTTTTCTCCCTTTGCTTCAAAGTCTCATTACAATTTTCGCATATGTATCCACTCTTCTCCCGCAAGTATCTTGAATACACTGTGAGATGGAACATGGTTCCACAGTCCACACAGACATCTTCTTCGCCAAATTTTTTCATATTGTTGGTACCAATCTCATCCTCCAATTCGTCAAAGTCGGGATCATTGAAATCACTATCGCCATCGCTGCCTAATTCACCCCGTCCTCTGGCTCTTCTGCGTTTCTGTCTTGCGGCAAGTTTAATTTGTGCAACCTCATCGTCATCTTGCTCTTCTTCAATCACAACACGTGCAGATCGGGACAGAAGTGACTCCTGTTCCAACAGGGCCTCTTCAACTTCACTTGTCGCATTTTCCACTTGTGAAGCATCCTCAACACCTTCAGAAGCCTCTCTTTCTCTACGAGCCCGGAACGCGTCTGTGATCCCCGCGTTCCGCAAGAACTCGGTCAAAGCGGAGTTAGGACCACGTACTCCAGAGCTACGAATGCGTCTCGACATCCTCACAAACTCTATACACTAACTACAGTCCTTACCTGGTGCAGTCTGGCTAGCAACTAAAAGAGAACGGGCTCTGTAAAGAATCTGAAAATCTGATAAGACTTTTTTTTGGGGCCAAAATAATGTCGCGCACCTGCATACAGCAATGTCGCCACCAGAAAAATTTCCACCCCGGCTTGATTCACCATAATAAATGTCAATAATTGTAGGCCCACCATTCAACCAGCACGATTGAGGCCCATTCCGTACTTTTTTCAGTCTTAAGCACAGGATCTACACCAAGTGACCAAGTATGCAGATCGTCCTCAAAGATTTCAAGAAACAGAAGGTGACTGTTGACGTTGAGTTGTCCGACAGCGTGTTATCGGTTAAACAACAACTAGCCCAAATCAAGGAATGTGAGACTGACCAATTGAAGTTCGTCTACTCAGGAAAAGTTCTCCAGGATGATAAGTCCTTGGAGTCATGCAAAATCAAAGAAGGCGACTCCATCATCTTCATGATTTCCAAGGCCACGAAGAAGCCGGTAGCAGCAACACCAGCAGCAGCACCAGCAGATGCTACCGCATCTGGTTCAAGCACGACTGAAGCCAGTGCCTCAGCTTCAAACAGCGCATCGGAGTCTGTTTCCGCTACCACAGCCAGTTCAGAGCCGGCTCCAGCCTCAGGAGATGCCGGTTCTGCTTTTGCCCAGGGCTCCGAAAGAGAGGCCACTATCGCCAACATCATGGAAATGGGCTATGAACGACCACAGGTAGAAGCCGCATTGCGTGCTGCATTCAACAACCCACACAGAGCTGTGGAATACTTGTTGACGGGCATTCCTGAGTCGTTGCAGCGTCCTGCAGCTCCTGCTGCGGCTCCCGCAGAAGCTGGCGCAGAAACGGAGCAACCCACCGATGCCGGTGCCGAGGAAGACGACGAAGATGACGCCGAACATGGAGAGAACTTATTTGAGGCTGCAGCCGCTGCCGCACAAGCCCAGAACCAGGGAGGCCGCGAAGTGAGCCATGGTAGTGCAGCTGGTGCCGGAGCAGGTTTTGGTGACGACGAGCAGTTGAACTTGTTGAGAACAGCCTTACAGACCAACCCTGAGTTGATCCAGCCTTTGCTTGAGCAGTTGAGCCAAGCAAACCCACAGATTGCCCAATTAATACAACAAGACCCCGAAGCATTCATAAGAACCTTTTTGGGCGCAGGAGGCGACGATTTGGGATTTGAAGTGGAAGGTGATGAGGGTGCAGTAGCTGAAGGTGGTGCTGATCCTGAAGGAAGTGTGCGTATCCCGCTCACGGAGCAGGATCAGAATGCAATCAACAGATTGTGCGAGTTGGGATTTGAGAGAGACTTGGTGATCCAAGTGTACTTGGCGTGTGACAAGAACGAGGAGATAGCCGCCGACATATTGTTTAGAGATATGTGACGGGTGTATATGTAAAAATACGTATGTACATTAGTCTATATTGCTGCTAAATGGAAACTGCAAATCGAAACTGTAATTTTGGGTTATTTTGTAAGTCTAACATGCTGCAAAAAAGGGGCAAATCACTGGAGATTTAATTCTGCTAAGGTTTCGATAACGGTGTTTTGCTTTCTGTCGGAGCCTGTCAAAGGAGCGTTTCCTGGTCTTTCCACTATGTAGCTCTTCATTCCAGCAGCACGTGCTGCCTCCACTTCCTTCACGTTATCACTTAAAAACAACACTGTAGCTGGCTGAGCTTCCTTACCAATCTCTTTCAAAATTGCACTGTATGAACTGGATTCCGTCTTGTACCCAGCAGTGGTGATGTCAAAATACCCGCTGAGCTTGGGATTCAAATCGAGTGATCCAGTACCGTGGGGGTCTTCCACGTAGCCAAACAAAAGTATCTGTGCCTTGATGCTTCCTGAAGAATATATGTATACCTTGTTTGTAGAAGATGGGAACGAATTGATGAAGTCTATTGAATCAGCGTATACTGGGGCCTTCAAGGCACCATTTTCATACCCTGTCTTCCAAATGAATCCCTGTAATGACTTCAATACGGGGTCTTTCACGTCTCTGGCTACCAAGTCATTAAAGTGTGAGATGACACTGGTGGAGTCCTTTCTAATATGAGCTGGTAATTGAAGCAAAATCTGCACAATTGGGTCTGATGACTGGGATTGTAATGGGAATTGAATGTTTTCGACAAACGTGGGAAACTGCTGAACAAAATAAGGGAAAAGTCTGTCTTTGACAAAAGTGATGGGACAAACTGTACCTTCGATGTCCAAGACTACTGTATCTACCGACATTGCGCTATATGGCCTCTATTTTTATCTTCCAATCTATACCAGTCCTATGTGGTATCTATGTAACTGTGGTTAATGTTTAATATTTGGGATGCGAAATTTTTGGGTCGCACTCAAAAAAATCACATTATGACATATGCAACACCAGGAGCGTTTCAGATGCAATAGGATTGTGCTGAGCGTCTACTATCCTTTCCAAATTGAAGGTGATATTGCTGAAGTTTTGTTGCTGAACAAGTCCCACCTTTCTTTGCTGTATCGCATTTTAAAGTGTATTTGTTTGTGTTGGTTGTCTAATACAATAATATATGCGAAAGATAACAGCTGAAACTATTGATAAACCATAAATATCAGTTACCACAGCAAGCCCTTAGCAATATATGCAAAAATAAACTTAATTCTGGTATATGAGCACACAGAAGTCGCCATAAACACTTCATCCGATACTAATAGCAGTACTTTGTATTATTCCATATATGCATAATGTCAGAAAGACTACCGTTGTTTGAAGAAGACAAGACCTATATCGATGAAGATCATGTGCATTCCTTTGCGAAGGCGTTAGTATGGGAGGAAAATGATGACTTAATGAACAATTCCACTACGCCTTCTGGACTCGATTATCTAAGCCGTGCCTCACTGTATGGAGATATAGCTCCCGACGAATTAGTTCATGAAGAAGCTGCCGCCATTTCGAGTGTAGGTGCTGACAAAGCTGCAATATCCCTAGCTCCAGTCACTAAGCCAGACCTTATCCAATCGAAAAATGACTGGTTCCCATTAACCAACAATACAGTTAGTGCATCCAGAAGACAATCGAAATCGAGCCAGCGCCGCAAATCGGGAGTGAAACCGGTCAAGAGAAGACCAAAGACAAATTCGACCTTTAAGACCCTCAGAAATGAATTCCGAAACAGTTTCAGTTATACTTTACTAAGATGGCCAGTGCTCACTTTGGTGTTGCTCTGGATAATATGTTTAGGTGCAGTATATTTGTCAGTCAGACTTTATGTGGCATTACTGGAATACTATTTCACCTGGACGGGTACCAGGAAGAAGCTAAGAGATAAGTTGAGAGATTCGTCTTCTTACTCAGAATGGATTCATAATGCTTTGGAACTAGATAAGTATTTGAATCTCGACAAGTGGTCCGATAATCCTAAATTCTCATATTATGATTCCCGGACCATAAAGCTAACCATGTCAAGGTTGAAAGTTCTAAGAGAGAATGATAAAGATGAGGACCTTATGGTATTCTTACAGGGATGTATAAAGTCGAATTTCGCTGGAATAGAGAATAGGCAACTATATTCTCACAGATATTACGGAACCAAGTACCTAGTCAGTGAATATTACCAAGAAGCTGAGCTATGCATAAACCACATTTGCGACTCAACACGGTTGTCCCAGTCTACTAAAAGGAAATTTTTCAGAATCATTCTGAAAAACTATGGAAAGTCTGCATTATGTCTAAGTGGAGGAGCCTGCTTTGCATATACTCATTTTGGTATTGTTAAAGCTTTATTAGACAGCGATTTACTACCAAGCATTGTGTCAGGAACAAGTGGTGGCGGTCTTGTAGCTGCTTTAGCTTGCACTAGAACTAATGAAGAGTTGAGAATGCTTTTAACACCTCAACTTGCACGAAAAATTACTGCGTGTGAAGATCCCTGGTACGTTTGGATACCTCGTTTCTGGAAAACAGGTGCCAGATTTGATGCTGTTAGTTGGGCTAGAAAATCCTGCTTCTTTACTAGAGGTTCAACCACTTTCCAAGAAGCTTATGAACGTACAGGCAGGAAGTTAAACATCTCCACAGTTCCTGCAGACCCACACTCGCCAGTCATTTTATGCAATAACATCACATCTCCTAATTGTATTATCTGGTCATCGTTGCTTGCATCGTCTGCCGTTCCAGGGATATTGAATCCAGTAGTACTCATGATGAAGAACCCCAATAACGGAGAAGTAATCCCATTTTCGTTAGGAAACAAATGGAGGGATGGCTCATTGCGTACTGACATTCCAATCGACTCACTTAATACGTATTACAATGTCAACTTTCCTATAGTATCACAGGTGAATCCCCATATATCATTGTTTTTCTTTGCTCCAAAGGGTACAGTTGGCAGGCCAGTTGCAAGCCCAAGGAGTCGTACCAATAGTGAGAAGTATGCCTACTTAAGAGGGGGATTTATTGCTGCAGCATTGGAACAGCTTTTGAAGTTAGAAATCACAAAGTGGCTCAGACTCATCAAATCGTTGGATTTACTCCCACTATTCCTAGAACAGGATTGGCTGAATATATTTCTTCAGCGCTTTTCTGGAGCAATCACCATTTGGCCCCGCAATAGACTAGTTGATTTCTGGTACATCTTGAGTGATCCCACAGAAGAGAGGTTGGGCGAGATGATGCTTAAGGGTGAAAAGTCTATGTTTCCAAGATTATTATTCATTAAACATAGATTCTCTATTGAGAAGGCAATTGAAAGGGGAAGAAAGTTGTCAAGATTATCCACTGATGTCAAGCCTTCCACCACACTATCATCAGTAGATGTGGGTAACGAGTTTCAGTTCTTCCGTACTGAATATGATGACGATGGTGAAGATCTTGATGACGATGATGATTTTGAAGGAGACCACACTGAAATGGTATTCAGAAAGTCGCTTTCAGAACAGAGTATTGCGATGGGTGATATTCTTGACGAAGTTGGAAATAGTGCTGACGATGAAGCAGATGATGATGACTACGTTCCAGAAGATGATGACTACATTCCAGAAGAAGATGAAGAATATGGGGATAAGGATGACAACAGCAGTGTTACAGATGAGCAGTCTGGATCAGATGCTGATGACGGCAAGAAAAACTTGATGAGAAGCATATTATCCAACTCAGGATTCAGGAGAAGACGGAACACTGTCTTTTGATTGCATTACCGATACATTATATAGACTATAATTTTAATGAATAATATTATTATGCTACTTGATAACTACAGATGCATTCTATCTATTCCTTTAGTACTCTGGTCATATGGGTATTAAACTTATTACAATCCTTGATTATACCATTAGCTTCTATAATTTCTCCCAAGTACGTAGTTAATGCATCAAAAGCAGTATTATCCACTATCTGTTTTTCTTCTGGTTTAAAATCTGATAGGACCCATGAAGCCATAGTATCTCGTGAAGCGTTATTGGGCTTGGGGCCTATCCCTATGCCTAGCTTGAAAACAATGCCATTATCATTTGGTACGCCTATCACACCTTTTACGCTTTTTAAACCGTTATGCGATTCATTATTCTTAAAAGTTGCTAACTTTACAGTGCCCAATTTACTCTCAAAGTCGTCATATAACACCAATATGAAACAAGACTGGTCTATTCCTAATCTCTCTGTACCCAAGAACATTCTGAACGACTTTCCGGATTCGTTCATGTAGCTATTTGATTTGCCTAGTATAAGAGTACGATCATTGTTAGCAGTGACCGAGTAGTTTGTCTTTTTGAGTGGCTGTTTCAAATCAAAGTACGCCACAAGTTTCTTCAACATCATATGTCCTGTAGAGTGTCTATTGGAGGGCCCCGGGTTCCCCAACGAAAATATTACCAAGGTTCTATCCATCTATAAAAATAGCGCGTTGTATCAGTTACTAAGCAAATCCAGATTCCAGATGAAATTGCTCCAGAGATATATATGTATTCGCCACAATCATTAGTCATCGATAGAGTAACTGCAACCAGATCAAAGCCAGATACAATTAATGTCGCACTGCACTACCAAGAGAAATGTCGCAGTATCATGAAAACACCTATATGATGTCGCACCACCATAACTATGCGTACGAGACGTTCTTCTAGTTCCCTACTCTAAAAAGGCACAAGAATCTAATGAAAAATGAGTGTGGAGGAAGCTGAACCTAACGGGAGTGTTCCAGAGGCACAGCTAGACTTGTCAATTCCAGAAAAAAGCCCCGAGATAAACCATTTATATGAAGAGATCGATACCAGCAACGACGAACACCAACAAAACAACATAAAAGACAGCTACAAAACCACCAATTCCACAATAGAAAACGATACGAACCATACACACGAACCCGAACAGTTTCAAGGAGATGTTATTCCAGAGGATGACGAGGACGATGATGATGATTTTGGCTCTTTTGATGATGCTTCCTTTGATGAGCCAGAGCAAGCGCCAGCAATCAGTTCTCCCATATCAGACTTTTCTGAGCTCACTATAAATAAAGCAGAGCATGCGCCATTTTCAGAAAGTGTTCTTCGAGATGCTTCACTCTTTTCCAGCCGTGTTGACTCTGTTCTAGATTCTGTGTTTGCGCAGGATGAACTTACCCTAGAGGCAGAAAGACGCGCCAACACCACCACTAATCCCACCAAAGATGATTTGCTTAATGAGAGGTCGCGCATAATATTTGATCAGTTGTCATCATTGCTCCATTTGCGACCCTCAAACTGGACAAAACTGAACATTCGACACAATCTTCTTATCAAACTCGGGATTCCGGTCAATCTCGATGAAATCACCACCTCGGAATCTGCAGATTCGTCCAAAACTTCCGACTCATTAACTGCTGGTTCCAGTGCTAACACCATGCGCAGGAAGTCTATCTCCGCCAAAGATATAGAATGGAGCAAGCATGACATCCCTGCGTTTTCTACGCTTGATATCTCAAATGAAGATAAACAGCGTCGACTTCACGACACCAATGACACATTGTCACGCATAGAGACAGAAAACTTGGACCATTCTTCGCGGCTCTACCTTGAGTCTCATGATAAGCAGCTCCATGACGAGCAAGAAGACAACGATCACGTGATCCAGGTCAAATTACAGCAATTGCGCAACAACTATGCTGAATTACAGCAGTTGGCTAGCTGTTGGGCAGAAAACACAGCTGAATTGGAAAAAGATTTTGAGATATACGAGAATGTAGTGCAAAACTTAATTGGGTATAGTCAAAAGCTCAGAAGAGACGAAATCTTTGATAATCTCCGCAAGGTGAAGCAGAAAAAGAAGTCGGGCAGAAAGAAACTCTGGAAATAGTTACTACGCAGTATAAGCTGCAAATAAAAAGGTATATATTAACACATGTAGAAGGAAGTCGTGACTAGTACTGTATGTTGAACAACGAGTTGAGGTCATCACCCAAGTAGTTGTTTTCAATGCCACTCTGCAAGTTCATGTTTATGAACGAGCTATCAATGAAGTTGGTGTTGAAAGTGCCACCAGGAGTCGTGGGTGGGTACTGGTCTATGCCATTTACGGTGTTGCCGGGATTGTTAACAGCACCATTGCCATTAAGTCCACCAAACGCACCGTTGTTGTTGATGCTATGGGCAGCCAAGTTGGACGAGTACACATTGCTCCCCACCATAGGTGGTTGTTCATCCAAATTCTCCAATTCGGCATTCGGGGACTGCGCTCTGGTAGGAGGATAACTGTACTTAATATCAGGAAACAACTGAGTGGGCTCGAAGTTTTCAAAGAAGTTCTGGTTGGTGGGCAAGTTTTCTGTGACCAACGTGACGTCTGGGAAGGACTGCGTGGAAGAGGCCGGTGAATTGTCTGAATTTTTGGTGCTGTTGGTTTTGCTTGTGCTTAGGTTTTGCTGTGCCTGTTTGCGCTTGATTTGGTGCACCAAGTCCTCCAAGTTGGGGTTATTGTTTTGCGATTGAGATGCTTTAGCAAAATCGTGGTTGTACACACCACCTCCAGGTGAAATTCCCGAAGTAACTGAGTTTGGCGAAGCAGCAAACGGTTGGTTAGTCTGGGTGCGGTTGATGGGAGAAGTGCGCTGGTTTTCGTACATTTTGGCGTGCGAAGCCTTCTGAGACGCATTCAACTCCTGGTACTCCGCAATTCTGTTTCCGTTTTCTATCACCTTGGCACGCTTAATCTTGTCGTTGGCGTATTTGTCAAATAACTTCATCAACACACGGGCCACAGGCCAGTAGTTACTCAACTCCTTCAACACCGCACGTGACACCAACAACGAGTCCGACGCCGTCGACGATATCACAGCATTGGACGAGTCCACATGATAGATCAACATGACCAACGCACTGAATGAGATGTACACAAACATCACGGGACAGTATTTGATCTGGTTTCTGTCCAAAAGAATCTTGGAAACTATGGAGATCATCCTGGCCGCCTGGAAAGAGATCCCCCACGAGGGGTACTTGTAGTTGTTGGGGTTGGCGGAAGAAGACTTTGCCATTCTGATGAGGTTCGATCTGTGAATGAGATACAACCGGTTGTAGTACTGTGCGTTTAGCAAACAACTGTAGAAGTTCTGCGTAGTCGTGTCTGTAAGCGAAAACACCAACTGAGGAGGCAAGTTGGTGAACCATATACCCATTAGCATGTCACAATGCTGAATGATGGAGAACTTGTTTTTACGCTTAAGTTGTTCCGATTTGACACTATACTGGTGTTTGATGATGATGCCCGTGATTTCTGCTAATTTAACCAAATGAATGAAGTAGAGCGCCAGTGTTTCGTCCACTGGGTATGGAGAGACGACAGTCTTAGTAACTGGCGTGGCGCCTACACCATTTTCGACTGGGGTGCTATTTTCCACCACTTCCTCATCCTCATTGAAATCCTCAATCGTAAGCATGGGCACATCGCAGTCATTCAAATCAATCACATAGGGTCTCCCAAACGCAATGGCTACATTTCTGTCCTTCTCGAACAAACACCACCAGATTCTTCTCCATATTTTCTTCTCGTTGGTGGACAAGTTAGTGGAGTTGTTGACGTCTCTCTGGAAACCAAAGCCCTGGGCCAACCCAACAGCCACTCTGGTCCAGTAGAACGAGTTTTTGGTGACGTCTTCAGGTCCCTCCCAATACGAGCCAATGAGAATTAGTGTTTGAATGATCGATACAGGGTCACTTTCGTAGTTGGTTTCGTAAAGTGCCTTGGCTCTTCTGAAAAACGTGAGTGCGGCCAAGTTGTTGTAGCCCTTTGAATCAAGCAAAAGTGGGTTGTTGGTGACTCTGCATCCACAGAGCAAAACTGCCTGCAAAACCATGAGTGAAGGATTATCGTTTGGATCGTTAAATTTCTTCATAAATTCCGTCCTGTTGATCACAGGCATGAGTGGATGCACATGCTCAAAATACGAGTTGATCAAGTCTAGCGATAACTCGTGTGACGGAAGAAGAAAAGCACCTCTCAATTTCAAGATTTCGAGTTCTACTGAGTCTAACGACACATCGTTGGCCTCAAAGACGTCATCTGTCAATTGGATGTGGTTATCGCCCACTTTTTGGGGAACCACTCCTATGGAAGAGTGGCCCAAAAACGTGAGCGATGCCTTCTGCTTGGAAACAAGAAGCTCCTTCTTGTGCATGGATGGTCTGTTTTTGTAAGATGATGTGAGCGATGGTGGCACACTGACTTGCGATATGTTAAGCATGGGTTCGTGCATCACAGGCCCCGAATTGGCAGGCAACCCTGTGCGTGCGTCGGTTGCTTTTGCGGCGTATGTTTTGGCAATGTTAACCGGCAAAGTAGACGTTGTAGTAGAGGTGATTGTGGGTGTGATAGGAGCTGAGAGATTGGCTGGTGGTGCGATGGCAGGGTCGTCTGTCTGGTCAGATGATTCCGACTTCAGGCCGCTATCACCACCAACTGCGGCTAATTGCTTGCGCTTGATCTTAGACTCATTGGACGTGTTGCCTCTTTTCTTGGCTTCTGGTAGAATACAGTCACACCCGAACGTGATACAGTTTGTGCAGGGAATGTGGATTTCTGCGTCGCATCTAACTTTCCGTGAACGACACACCGTACAGGCTCTGCTCCCTCTGGGACGTTTGTATTTAATGGTGAATGCTTTGGGTTTGTCCGGGTTCTTAGCGGTGGATGTGGTAGGTGCAGTTTTAGGTGGTGCTTTGCTGGTTTCTGCGGTATCTGGAGTGGAGTTCTCCGCAGGAGATTCGTTGGTCGACGAAGTGGCTGATGGTTGCGGAATGGCCTTATCTGCCAGCTCTAGCTTGACTTTCGGCGACATTATAGTAGGGATCCGCTGTTGTCTATATATGGGGTGTGGTGGGTGGATGGCAGATTATCTGCTAGCGGGATTTGTCAGTAATTTTCGTGATTTTCCCCAGTTTCAGTCTGTGGGGCGAATCGGTAGCGAGGATATACACAATGGCACGGTGGAGACACAGGCAAGATTGCAGCACTACGGTATACGGGAACAGTGAAGATGGCAATATGTAGGCAACCACTGAATACAAGGATTGTGTCTATTATGCTGGCACACAGTGTTGTTGTAAAAATTTTAACCTTGTAAGCCTTAGGCAAACAAAATTAGCTTTTCCCAGGCTGCCGGTGACAGAGAAACAATGCAGTAGTGAGGCATGCCAAGAATTACGCTACGTGTACCCAGATTTACGCCAGTTTTCTACACCTGTTGCCCGCCGCGACCAACTCCGCTCTGCCTTACATTGCGAGTTATGTGCCTTGAGTCGGAGTCACCGACAGCAGCACCCTGCGGGCGACGAGCTCGACACTGTTTGCTGAGGTCGCCTTCCGATCTCCCTTGTTCCAGTGACATCTACCCGATGAAACTTAAACATGGGCTCTGAATCACTGTCCTTCCTATTTGGGCAACAATGCCTATTTTGGCACGACTCAAAAGTGGGGGACGAATGAGGGGTACAGCGTATAATTGGAACAATGCCATCAATTTTATAGCGGTGATGTTCAGGTGTTAAGAGCCAGTTGACAGCACTGAAAACGAGGCAGGCGGTATATCGTGCCCGCTGGTAATACTCATCTTGTTAACCGAAATTTCTGGAAGCAGGAGTGTGACGTAGACGGGACCAATTACGATTGATGGAAATTCACGTGATACGTCTACCGTTTCCACTCCGAGTTTAGTGTGAATTCAGTGGGTTTTCTGGAAAACAGGCTAAAAGAAGGTATGAGTGCTACGGATAGCGGTAAACAATAATGCAACAATAGCCACTGCCGGTTATCCGTATAGATGTGAGTCTAGTGTCAAATCTGCTTCTGTGCAGTATCCAGTTCTGCGTGGTAGCGCACTCTACAAATTTTCTCAACTTCCTCTTATTACCCTTATCATCTCAACATTCCTGTACCGTATCCGATATGTCTCTTAATTGGAGACTCATACTACAGTCGTCGCTCTCGATAGCTTCTGCTATCGTTTTGGTCCACGAAATCCACCATCTCTTGCTCAGGCAAAAGAGGGAAGACGATTCATCGGATCTAACATTACTATCACCCAGAACCAGAGGAATAGAGTCACAAATAGGAAACACTCCCTTGATAGAAATCAAATCGCTTTCCAAGGCAACAGGGTGTAAGATATATGCAAAGTTAGAGCTCAACAATCCCGGTGGCAGTGCCAAAGACAGAGTGGCGCTAGCCATTATCAGAGAGAATGAAAAGTTAGGTAACTTGAAGCCAAATAACGGCGATATAATATTTGAAGGCACTTCTGGGTCTACTGGTATATCCTTTGCATTGCTAGCTAATGCGTTGGGTTATACAGCGCATATTTGTTTACCAGACGATACTTCTCAGGAGAAGCTTCTGCTTTTGACTGCTTTAGGTGCAGAATTGGAACCCGTCAAGCCAGCTTCTATCGTAGACCCCAATCAATACACCAATGCCGCCAGAAAAGGGGTTGAGGCCATTAACAATGATCCCAATGACAAAAGACTGGCCATTTTTGCTGACCAGTTCGAAAATGACTTCAACTGGCGCATCCATTACAAAACCACTGGTCCTGAGATATTCCGCCAGATGGACGGGAAAGTGGACGTGTTTATTAATGGTTCCGGTACTGGAGGTACCATATCAGGTGTCGGAAAGTATCTCTGTGAAAAAAACCCTGAAACGAAAGTCATCTTGGCAGATCCGCAGGGCAGTGGACTAGCCAACAGAGTCAATTACGGAGTAATGTACGATACAGTGGAAAAGGAAGGGACCCGGAGAAGGCATCAAGTCGACACATTAGTGGAGGGAATAGGATTGAACCGGTTAACGTGGAACTTCAAGCAGGGTGAAGAGTATATACATGAGGCAGTACGTGTTACCGATCAGCAGGCGTTGAATATGGCCAAATATCTCTGCATCCAGGACGGATTGTTCTGGGGGTCTTCTGCTGCCATCAACTGTGTGGCGGCAGTGAAAACGGCGCTCAAATACGGTCCGGGACAAAGGATAGTGGTGGTGGCATGTGATTCTGGGGCCAGGCATTTATCCAAATTCTGGAAACAGGCCAGTTTGGTGGACAACAGCATAACATTGGACGAGATATTGTCTAGCTAGACTAGTTAGGGGGTTGTATAATAGATTTTCTTCGGCTTAGTTGTATTCACAGCAGTGATTGTATACGAGAGTCCTACTGCATGGCCAGTCTAAAGGTATCGTTATATTACACTCTATACACTCTTCTTTTGCTTCTCCACCAACTTCTTCTTGGTCTCCCTGTAGAGCTTGATGGTGCTCAACACCGATGCACTGATCCCCATCCAGATCTGGAGCGTGTCAAAAGGCAACTTCATCCTGAACACAGTGTAACTGTTGAATATCAAATCCGACAAGTTCTTGTATATGTCCAAGTAGCAGTTGTTCACTTTGAACTGTATTTCAGCGAGTGCTTTGAGGTCCTCGTCGTTCTCGCTGCTAGACGAGAAATCAAACGAGCTGGCAGAAGAAGACTTGAGGATCTGCTTCAGAAGCAATTTGGCCCTGTTTCTGACCTGGATCTGGATCTTGAGGTCCATTTCCTGCTGAGACAAGTTGCGCAAGTTGTTGAGACAGTTGTACATAGCAAGCCAAGTTTCACAGTACCAGCCAAACGACTCGTGGCGACTGACTATCTTGTGAAAGCTCTTGTTGGTGAAGAACTTGAGCTTGAACAACAACAAAGACTCGTCGTTCACACCGTAATACAAGGAAAACAACTGGCCGAGCGTCCTTTTATTGACCAACTCATCGTAGTTGACCTGGAGACTGTCATTCTTGTAGGACACGTTGCTATTGACCTTGATGGCCAAGTCTCGTATCCTGAATGGCGTTTTTCCGAACCGGAGAAACTGTCTGTACATGGATAATCCACCGATCATGCCGGTGAGCTTCAGTTTGAAGATGGAACACAAGAGAATCACTAATGCCTTCAAGAACTCACTGGGGTTGCTGATCGAGTTCTTGACCAACTTGAACTTGTCGCTATAGTTGGCGTATGTGGCCAGTATGGCCTTTATATTCACCACGTCGTCGCTCAACCCGGTTTGCACCTGATTGGCGTGGTATACAAGCAACCGCAACACATACTGGCCAATTTTAGCCATCTTGTCTTTCCCGACAATGTCGTTCAACATGGCCCAGAAAATGTCCCAGTTGGTCACTTTGGACGGTATGGCCAGCGGCTGTGCTATTCTGGAAGCCTTAGCAGAAGCGGCTGTTACCACGTCCACCATGTCTACCACCCTGTTTTCGGATGCTGGGGTGATGTAGTTGAAAGTGGCCGAAGCGGCGACTTTCTTGGCCTGTGGCGTTTCGTATTTGTTGGCAGAAGCAAGAATAGTGGACGACATGTTGCTGTTGGGACCGCTGTTCAGTTTGGAAGGAGAGTTATTGGGACTGTCTAGCCACTCTGATGTAAACGGCTGAGGCGGTAATTGCGAGGAGTAGTAGTCGGATTTGGAGGCAGCTATGGAGTGGAAGCTGGCTGCGATTTTTTTGGAGGATGGTTGGTTGTCTTGGGGGAGGAATGCAGATGACGATGTATGATTGAGATAGTTGGCTTCTATATCATTCATTATCTGAACATCTAGTGGGACACAGGAGGAATAAGTATGTGAAAAAAAAAATTAGGCTTGCTCGGGCAGTAGCAGGCAGAAATGAATACGGCAACAAAGGCTGGGCTCGGAGTGCGCGATGGTCTGCAGTCAACGTGACTAACTTGTAGTGTCCCTATTCGGATACGGTGGTTAGCGTGGGCAGGAAGAGTTCGGTTGTGTTTATTTTGTGATGCTTTGTTTTTATGGGTCAACGGAAAATGCAACGTGCGGGGAGAAAAAATGTAACGTCGCGCTGGAAATTGTGCCAGGTTGTAGTGCTACGGGTACTAGGTAGCACTACAAGGAGCAGGTAGTGGTACAGGGGGGGTAGAATGGGCTGGTGCTCTGTCTTCAGTAGTGTGGCTAGCACAGTTTTGTGTGTGCCTGTGTTTGTAGCGCAATGTTTGTAGATAGGACTGGGCGTTATTGCAATTTCTTGAGGTTTTTTGCAATTCTTGGTGCAAATAGTGATGTCCGTAATGCTATTGTGATGTTAGCATGATGTGAGTCTGTGAAAACAGCTACAATCACAATCGCCACTCTTCACACTCCACATGCGGCAGTCATCGTCGGTGCTACAAGTAAACTCGCTTCTCTATGTCGTGCATTACGTTACCATTACCTATTAACTATTGCCATTTCTCTTGATGGACTCGCTATTGGGACCCATCATAAAGGCCCCCACGCTGCCGAGATACCCCTCGTGTCTCAAAAAGTACGATTGCATCTCACCGTTGGACCAGAAATTCACCGCATAACTCAACGTGTGGATGGTCTGTTTGTGTCCCGAGATGTAAGAGCCACCAAAGTAAATCAGCTTCAAGTTGAACCGACACGCCTGCAAGTAGGCAATCTGACCAATGTTGTTAGAAACAGAGTATAACAAGGAACGTGCAATGTCCTCTGGTCTGAATTGTGACAACTTCTCTGCAGGAGTTAGTCTCTTCTCGTTGTTGAACCGGAGTTTCTTGAACACTTTGGCAAACGACGAGGCAATGTGGTTGGCCTTTAATCCGATCTTGCCGTAGTTGGATCCATAGATGTCCCCCACAAGCAAATCGACATTCTCGTTGTCTCCTCTTTCTGCCATCTCCAACATCTCGTTATAGTCCTTGGCATCGGTCAACAATGACAAGAGACCCCATAACGTACCACCCCCGAGAGAAGAGCCGCCTATTCTTTCAAACTGGTTTGGGCCGGGGCCCACCACTTTGATCATGGACACACCGCTGCCGATATTAACTAGCAAGTAGGGGAAAATCGAGTCCTTATCCATCAGCAACGAATTGGGGATAAACTTGGTGTCTTTCTCCACCAAATCGTAGGTAAATATTTCGTTGGGAATCTTGGTGATCAACCAGTTCAACCCTTTGATGAGACACTCCATCTCGTCTTTGGCTATGATTTTCATGGGCAACCCATGCTTCTTGAAGGTTTTTGTCATCAATTGGTAGAACTTATGCGACCCGCCTCCAGTGGCCATTATGTAGGTGATGGGTGGATATATCACCTGGTCACTGCCCTGTTGTTTCTGTTTGGAGATGGATTTCTGAATGAGTTTTATGAGAAATTTCAACACTTCATGCTTGAAGTTCTCGGTCTGGAAATCCTTGAAATGGAGCTTCCCACCGTATGAGTTGGACGTCTTGGTGAAATAAATTAGCTTGGTCAAGGTGCCGCCGATGTCCACGGATATGTGGATGATCTCTGAGTTGTGTTTCGGCAAGGTGATGTTTTTGGTGAGGTCGTATTCGTCATCGTAATCGTCGTCATTGTCGTCAATTGCTTGTTCGTGCTGCGACAAATCGATCTGGCCGTCTGCCACGTTATTGACCTGGGATTTGCTCAAATCGGGCGGTAAGCTGATGTGGTTTTTGGAATCTTCGTCTTCCGAGGATGTGCTTGATTCGGAAGACTGTATTTCAGGAGACGGGGTTCTGGAAATGGACTCCTCGGACGAGAACGCGGTGGCTCGGCCGCTTGCCGCCGTCTGCTTACTCTCCAGTCGTCTGCGTTCTATGATGGTCTGCTTTAGCAAGTGGTCGTTTGCGATGTAGGCGCCGGAACAGTCGATTTTGATGGTGCCCCGGTCGACAAACTCCAAATTCAAATCCTCCACCGAGGAGATGGAGTTCTTGTGCTGTGTTAACACGCCCATGGTGGCCATTTATTCGGCGTGGATGTGTGTGGATGTGTGTGGATGTGTGTGTGAATATGTGTAGCAGTTAGTGAGGCAGGGCACACTGACTGAAAAATAGCGTGAAAAGTTGGCGGGAGCCGGTTCACGGGAAGTCAATGAGCGTGGAGGGCAATCGATAGCGTGCTGGGCGGATGTCCCGTGGTCACACACAGAGCAGGGAGATGGATATGCCGTGAAAAGGATCAATTACAGCGCTGCTGGACGGGCCGTACCACACGGTTTTTATATATCTTTGTCACTAGGCGCTTTTTGTTGGTTATACGACAAATTTTTTTTGGGGAAGCACCGCTCGGATTTTGTTAGCAAATTTTTTTTAGTGAGCCTCGGAGTATTGCTAGCGGCGGTCCTTAACTGAATTTAGGGACTTTAGTGGCAGAGCGTGATTTGTCACTGGCGCTACTGCGGTTTTGGCGCGGCAAACGTGGCCCGGAAATGGCGTAGCGGTGGTGTATACACTACGCCCTGCTTGTCTATGTCGTTGGATGGCCCGGTGTCCACCAGATATTTGGCGCTATCGGAGCTAGGCCTTTGTTGGGGACCAAAGGAGGTTTGGTAAGGATATCTATCGGCTAAAAAAAGTGGTCCTGCACACAGCCCGGAAGATAACGTCACCGCTTTTCCGCTTACAATAAAGCTGGGGACCTGTGTGGTAAGCGGGACGGGGTTTGGGTTGCTCCGCGGGCGCGGTGACTGGCGGCGGTGTAGAGTATGTCCGGTTGCAGCTGTTTGCTGCTGCTGTTTAGTGGGTGGTCGATTGGCGAGGTGTGGTGCCTATGGTACGGATGTCGCATGTCGCGCGTGTCGTATCTATGGCCTATACGAGCAGTTGCAATTGCTGCAAATCCGTCGGTCTTTAGTGGCTCTAACCCGCACTTGTCGTGAGTGTCTGGTCTAGCGAAAGCGGACCTCGGCGCCCCGGTGTATCTGTAGACTCCAGAGGAATGGCTGGCGTTTATATTGGACAATTTAGCTCAGAATGTAGATATAAGTCTCCGCTTCCCCAAACCGTAATCTCTGTTCATATTCGTTATCTCCTCCTAGTTCTCACGTAAATCGTATCATTTCATATCACTTCATATCACATTACGACCGTATAGACTACACATTCTTATACACGATTTCGAAACTGATCAAGTTGAGCCACGCCTCCTCGTCGTCTTTAAACTCCTCCCACGCTTGTAAGATTTTGGTGATATATTCCTTGTGGGAATCATTGTCACCAAGCATTATCGCCTCTTTTTTCTGTAGCAATCGGCCGAATACAAGATCGTGCCACTCCATTCTTTGCGCTTTCAGACTGATACATTTGGCCGTTACATCGGACTCAATGTATTGTGGGTCATATCCAGCTTTGATGGCCCTTGACTTCAATGCCCTGCCAGCCTTTCCATCAGTTGACGGATTTGTTCTTGCCTTGAAAAGAACAGTCTCTCTAATAGTAGGAACGTACTTCTCAGGAAACACTACACTTCCCTCTAAGTCAGCATCTTTGATGCACACGTAACCGCCTTTCTTGGTGACCCTCTTCAACTCTTGCAAAGCCAAAACGGGATCCTCCAAGTGAACAAGAACCTGGTGTGCATGCACCAAATCAAAAGTACCATCTTCAAAGGGTATCTTGTATATAGACCCTTCCCGAAACAGCACGTTTTCAATTGCCTTGCCCTGTTGTTCCTCCAACACAGCTTTGGCGGTATTTGCACGCTCGATCAACTCGACGGTGGGCTCAATTCCAATTATACTGCCTTCCGGAACATATTTGCCTAGATCTATGGTTATAGAACCAGGTCCACAGCCAGCATCTAAGATTTTGAAGTCCGGTTTAATGTAAGGAACCAAATAAGTTACCGACTCCACAGTTCTTTTGGCATGAGTATCTGCCATAGATTTAACGTACCCATCTTTGTAGTAGGCATTATCAACCACCACCACCATTCTTGCAATTTGCTATCGGTGCTGGCTAGAATTTACTACTCTAAAGCGTAACGGGTGGTCAGGGGCTTATATAGTGTCATGCGAAAGCACGTCAAAAAAAGTAAATACGTATCTGCTTCCAAATTTGTAAATAAGGATAACATGAAATTCCAACGTTTTTCCTCTGTCGTATGGAAGGCGGTATACGGATATAACGATGACTCACTTTGTTTTATCGATATGAAACATTTTGGTGTTGGTGATTTTCTGAATGAGACACAGTACAACAGCTAACTGGTAGCGACACGTGTTACACTCCTTTCGACTGCAATCTGCTAGTACACTCTAAACTACATCATGTTTAGACATCCTACGATATCATTTTAATTCTAAGTAAATGCTGGAAAATAGTTGGATTGGTAGCGCCGCGGACCCAACCAGGAAATTGCTCCAAAAAGGTGCTGAAAAATTTGTTTAATTATGTGGATAGTGTTCATAATTCTCTATTTGAATAACAGCTCAGATGAGTGCTGACAATAATAGCACATTGGATAAGAGTGTCGATGCTCTTTCCATTGGTGGCCCAGTGCTGTTGTCGTTGAGCAACTACTTCATACCGTCGTTATACGACTTAAGCTTAGATATCAACCACACAAAGCCAAATTTTAGTGGTCAGTTAGTCATTGATTTGGCTAAAAATGGTCAATACAGTCAAAACATAAATGGCTCGAAGGAGTTCGAGATCACCTTGCATTCCAATAAACTTGTCTTGATTCAGGTCCACTTGACTTCGCCTAGTTTGTCCGAACCAGTGAAATTATCACCAATTTACAATAGATCAAATCACACTGTGACTTTGTCGGCATCATTGTTGATTCTTGTATCTGAGTTGGTTGATCCTAAATTATCGATCAAATATATGGGGCAAATTAACACGATCAAGACTTATCAGGACAAGACCGCAGGTTTGTTCAAAACCAATTATCTTGACAATGTTGTAGGAAATGCCAATAACTTCATTCTTGCAACACACTTCCAACCAAACTTTGCTAAGTTAGTATTTCCTTTGATTGAAGAAACCAATCTCAAAGTGCCGATTAAATTGACTCTAGTTACATTATCAAAATTCAAAGTATTATCTAATGAACAATTAGATTCGGTTGAACAATTGACCATGAGTGAAAATTCCAGATTTGTGTTCAAAACCACACGCCCCATCAGTTCATCTTTATTTGCATTCGTTATCGGTGATTTGGAATTTATTCAAGACAAAGTAGCCGATATTCCTATCAAGATTTATACTACCATTGGAGATAGCGTTGATGCTTATTATGGCTTAAAGGCTATCAAAACGATCTTACCCAATATGATTGACCATTTTGGTCAATTTCCATTATCTAAACTTGATTTTGTAACATTGCCATTTTTAAACGACGGTGCAATGGAAAATTGGGGTTTGATCACGGTGCTTTCCAACCAACTTCTAATCTCAGAAGCGGAAAGTGGGGCAAGAGAAAAGATCCAAGTTCAGCAGTTAATTGCTCACGAATTGGTCCATCAGTGGATTGGTAACTGGATTAGTTTTGATGACTGGAAATATCTTTGGTTGAACGAAAGTTTTGCTACTTTCTTAGGAAACTACTTTGTCAAAACAAACAATTTTGAAGTAAATCAGATTGATACAATTGAGTCATTCTTGGATAAGGATGGTTATGCTACAATTAATTCAATACAGTCTTACATGAATAAAACAAATACTGGTTTAGATGCTACCACCTCGACCATTTTTGAAACAAATTCCTATGAAAAGGGTATTATAATATTGAGAATGATAGCTATCATCCTCAACAAGGACGGAGGTTATGCTGATAAGGAGGACTATTCTGTTTTATTAAATGGTCTCAAATCGTTTATTTCTTCCAACAATGATAGTATTATCAAACCTTTCGAGATATGGTCTTCGTTGAATGACCAAACTTCAATTGATTTATTGAGTTTCTTCCATTCGTGGTTGCAGTATGAAGGGTATCCTTTAGTAAGAGTAAGCTACAAAGGCGCAAAACTTCATATTGAACAACATAGATTCATAAATGATGCAACTGTTGATGAACTTCAGTTGGAAGATCAGCCTTATCATGTCCCATTGTTGATCAAGGTAAAGGACGATAAAGACCAGTTCAGAGTGCTTAATCTTTTATTGAGTGATAGGTCAATTGACTTAGATATTCCTAAGGAACAATTGATTAATATCAACCACTTAAAGGGCGGATACTATCGTGCATTATATGACTTTGAAATTTCAATTGACAATATTGATAGCATCGACTTAATCTCAATCCTACACGATTATGGAAAGATCCTCTTAGATTCCATTCATGGTAAGACTGATGACTTTGCTAGGTTTGTTAATATTATTGATCAATTGACCAAAAAGTCTTGCAAAATAGATTGGCAGGTCTTGAAGACTGCGCTCGGTTACTTGGAATCATTGAATAATATCTTAATTAATTTTACTGAATATGATGGGTTTAAGACATGGTTGAAGACATTAGTCAAGAAGTTGTTTAGCAAAATTGGTAACTGGGACAATTTATTGAATATCACAAGGGAGTCTAAGTACTCGAGTGTTGAAATGGAAGTGAGAAACTCGGTTTTGACATTATCTTTATTAGTAGACGATGAGGATCTAAAGAATACTATTGACAAGTTGGTTTCAAAGTTATTCAAAGGCTTCCTCAACTCTAACAAGTCATTTATACCCCATCAAATCTTGTCGTCGATATTCATTGGGACTATCAAGCAGAACAACATCAAAGATTATAAGAAGATTTTGGAGTTAGTGAAGAATTCGAACAATTCAATTTTGAGTCACACTAACTTGTCCAATCCTAATGAGTTGCAAACCATTGCGTTGAGTTCTTTATCGTTTGCATCCAGTGAAGAGTTGGTCAGCAAAACATTGAACTTTGTGATGACCAACATTGACTCCAAATTAATAGAGTTGAGTTTGATTGGATTCCAGTACAAGCCTTCTACGCAAGACAGATTGAGATTGTTCAACTGGTACAAATTGCACTACGACCAATGGATCCTCAAGTCGTTGAGAAAGGGTTCTGACTGGTCCAAACAGTTGGGCAACACAATGAAGAACCTTACTACGTTTGTTTTGGGAGAGATAGTACAGAAAAACGATGCTCAATTTGAGAAGATGAAGAACCAGTTTGTTGAAGCCAAATTGAGCGGCTTGCCTCCACACGGCTTGTCAGAACTCATAGAGGAAATCAACGAGAATAACAAAATCAAGCTTCGGATTGCCAGCGACATCTATCCGGAGTTGGTAGCCGCCCTACCACAATAATTATGCCTATGCGTATGTAAATAAAAACAGCACATCTTTTGTATATACATCTATAAACTATCCTACAGCAGCAATAGCAACCCTGGCCAGGTTCTACGGGCTCTGCAAGTGTATACCTAGAAATAGTACCCCTGAACAGTAAGCCTGCGCGCTACCAGTTTCGCACCGTCGTATTTCTAATTATACTTCCCAATTAGGAAGTGACATCAACAAACAAGCCGCAAAACTATATTTAGCTTTTATACCGATTCAGAAGGAAGTGAAATTTTTGATTTCGCCAAACGGTAAGGGGTCGAAGTTTAACGAAGAAGGGTTCAGGCTTCTTTTGTTTAGGCAAGCATACTAGCAGAGCAGTACAGCAGGAAGAGGTAGCCGAGGATGACGAATGGTGCCAACCGTGTGAGCTACGTCGAGGAAGACGATGATCCCTTCAACGAGAGCTATGACGAATACCCCGAAAGTATTCAATTAGGCTCTAATTATAATTATGGCCAGAATGCTGGCTTTTCGCTGTACACCCAGCAGCAGCAGCCCCAGTTCTACAACCCTAACCAGAGCTACTCCCACTCAAGAACCCCTTCCATCGGCATGGTGCATTCACCAGAGCCCTCTCAGTATCACATGGGAGTTGCTAATTTAGCTCCACCGCAGTTCCAACCTATGCATTACAACACCCATCCCACCTCCAACTCGGGGAGTGACGAGGGTTCGTCAGTCACTCTAAATATCACGCCCAATGTCAGCAAGTTCAAAGAAATAAATCCTGTGTTCCACCATGCTAACAGCAGCAGTTTCGGTGGAGCCACCATGTTCCAATCGGAATACGAAAACAGTGGTTTATTATCATATCAGGGTAACCCGGGTGTCCGCTTTTCAGGTGCCAATTATGGTATCAATCCTTTGCAGGACGCAGATAATGACGATGACTTAGACCCTTTCGGTGACAATGATTCCTTGTACCTGGAGACGGGAGAAGAAATCATCAGAAGAGGCGCTACTATCAGAAGAAAGAACACAGTAGCATTTAGAAACGGACAAGAGAACGAGGATGGCGATGATGAGGATGACTACTTCGTACCAAAATTGCATTACACCAAAACCATAAAGAAAGCAAGACTAGTGAATGGGAACTATGTCATAGACGCCCCTGTCCCCAAGGCATTGCTTGAAACATATGGGCTTAAGAACCAATCAACAAACCAGGAAATGTCTTTCTTAAGATACACCGGAGCCACTTGTGGTCCTTCTAACTTCCAAAAATTCAACTACAATCTAAGGCAAGAATTGTACACGCCCAAGAGAGATACTGAATTGTTGGTCTGTATAACCATGTACAATGAGGATGAGTTTCTTTTGGCAAGAACCTTAAAGGGTGTCTTTGAAAACATAAAGGATTTAACTGAACGCTCTGGCTCTTCTACCTGGGGTCAAGACAGTTGGAAAAAGATCGTTATTTGCATTGTTGCTGACGGAAGATTGCATTTGAACAAAAGAACTCAAATGTTATTGGCTACTTTGGGTGTGTATCAGGATGGCTATGCCAAATCAAAAATCCAGGAAAAGTCTGTCAAATCTCACATTTATGAATACACTTCAACGGTTGGTATTGATGAGATTAACGACAAAATTCATTTCGGAACAAACTCAACTCCTGTTCAGTTGATGTTTTGTTTGAAAGAAAAGAATTTGAGAAAGATCAATTCCCATCGTTGGTGTTTCCAGGCATTTTCACCAATCTTAAACCCGAAAGTAGTAATGCTTTTGGATTGTGGTACTAAACCAGAAAAGGATGCATTCTATTACTTGTGGAGATCATTCAAAGATCCTAACGTGGGAGGCGCTTGTGGAGAAATGAGAGTTTCGTTGGGACCTAGCAAGCGTTTACTAGTCAACCCATTGGTCGCTGCTCAAAACTTTGAGTACAAAATCTCAAACATTTTGGATAAACCCATGGAATCAGTGTTTGGGTTTATTACTGTGTTGCCGGGTGCTTTCAGTGCTTATAGATATGATGCTTTATTGAATGTAAATGGGAAGGGACCGTTAGAGAAATATTTCAAAGGTGAGTTTTTGCATCATTCGAATGACGACAGTGACGAAGGTGAAGAGGATGACGAAAGGGATATCAAAGAGCGTAATTATCGTGAAGCAGGGTTATTTACTTCAAATATGTATTTGGCCGAAGATAGAATTCTTTGTTTCGAGTTAGTCGCTAAAAGGAATCACAATTATATTTTGAGATACGTTAATGAAGCTAGAGCTGAAACCGATGCACCTGAGAAAGTTGATGAATTCGTTTTGCAAAGAAGAAGATGGTTGAATGGTGCCATGTTTGCAGCTGTTTATGCCATTTTCCATTGGACCAAAATCTGGAGATCGAATCACTCCCTTTTGAGAAAGTTAGTCTTGCAAGTTGAATTCTATTATCAGTTGGTGACCATCTTGGTTTCCTGGTTTTCGTTGGCGTCATTCTTCTTGGTGTTTCGAGTGTTGACTGCCAATTTGGGAGCATCTGATATGCATTTTGACGTTGGAAAGTATTTGGCTGCTATCTGTCTTTGGTGTTACGTCGGAGCAGTAGTCATAACTTTTGTTTTAGCCTTTGGTAACACTCCAAGAGGTGCAAGAAAGTTCTATACAATCATAGCTGTTTGTTTTGCAGTTATGATGGCATATTTGATGTTCTCTGTTGTCTTTTTGGCTGTCCACACGGTCAAATCGATCATTCATGATAATGGAGGTTTCACTGCCATAATGATGTTCACTAACTCTAAGTTCAGAGATTTGATTTTATCCATCGTTTCAACATACGTTCTATATTTCGTTGGAGCATTGTTATATGGTGAACCAAGTTTGATGTTTACTTCTTTTATTCAGTACATTTTGTTGTCGCCATACTACATCAATGTGTTGAACATTTATGCATTCTGTAACATTCATGATGTATCATGGGGTACAAAAGGATCCGTTCAGGCCAAAGACTTAGGTGCAGCCAAAATTGTCAACAACAAAGATGAATTCGTTATGATTGTACCGGGGGTCGAATCAGAATTGAACGAATCATATTTGAATACGGTCGAAACGTTAAGAAGTGATGAAATCGTAAAACCAATCAAGAAGAATAAGCAGAGAGATGATAATGCATATTATGCATTAGTCAGAACGCTTACAGTGTTGGCATGGATGTTATCCAATGCTATATTGATAGCTATTGTCTTACAGGCAGGAGGTGTACTTACGGGTACTTATAATAATAATAACGGTAATGATACTTTGAGTGCCAATTCACAGGTATTCTTGACTATCATTTTGTGGATAGTCGCTGGATTGGCATTATTCAGATTCGTTGGTAGTGTTTTGTTTTTGGTTTTTAAAACATTCAGACCATTAAAATGGAAAATGAGACGGGGTAAGAAGGATGGTCTTAAGAGAGAGGAAGCTAATGTATAACTTTTCGCAGCATTTTTACCAAAACTCTAAAATTATTTTGCATAATACACATAAATTGTCAATTAAGTTGATTGGAAGAGGAGCACTCATAATTAGTAAGTGGGATCTACCTAACCTGCAATTAATTAATTGTAGTACGTCAAATTCCAAGTCGTTAATTGTAAAATTGCAACCAAAGAAAACTGAAAAGATTTTCTCGACAATTTTTAACGGGAAAAAAATTACCCCTCCTTTGCGGTTAAATACTGCCACACATAGTAAAAATCAGATACTAAAGCTCTGTTTTAATTAGTAGGAATAATACAATACAGCAGTAGAACAGACACAGACAGGGCTGAAGTGTAATTAAACAGAAAGGCGTACAAGACGGAGTGGAGGCTCAAAATAATGCTGAACTAAATTGACAAGTTCATCTCGGAAAACCCATCCAGGGCAACGAGCGAAACGATTCAACGGTTAGAAGAGGATATGTCGAATTGCAAATACAATCTAAACCAATGAAATCTGGGTATCTGCAGTCTCACCACACTAATTAGCGTTAATTTAGTGCAGTGGAATAGTTTGTCCGATAATTACCCAGTGAAAAGTTAGTGAGGGACTTTTCTCCCTAGAAATTGCTTTTTTTCTTTGTAGTGAGACTGCCTAACGGTTTTTCTCACTAAAATAATAGTGGTTTCACAAAATAGTGGGAAAAATTTTTCCTGTGCGGTAATTTTTCTCATTGGCCCAGTAATGTTCACTGTGCAAGAGGTATATGTAGCGAAGTTTTACAAGTTGAGGTTTGTCCTTTTTGTCTGATCGATTGAGTAGGTATAGAGTGTTGACTCCATAGTGTAGTAGGAGTAGGCCGAGAGGAGAGTCGTCTGGCGGTATTTAGAGAGTGATACTGGAATTAAGAAACTTAAAACGGTAGTTGCAAAAGATTTCTGTCCCCACACGCTAACCCCAGTGACATACAGTAACATAACAAGACCGAGACATAAACTGGAATGTGCAAATTGTCTACATGTAAACAAATGGATCTCAGAAACTGCAAATTATTGCTGACATTTACACAGATGTTCGGCTTTATCGAAGGAGATAATACCCAGAGCTGGCAAAAACTGCCCCTCGGTAGTCGGCTGGCAGATTGCAGCCTGTAGAGTATAACAAACGGTGCCCATACAGTTCCAGTAAGCGCATTGCAGTACAGCTCCAGAACGGTTCGCACCAGTTACGGTGCGGTGAGGTGCAGTAAGCTTAACCAGGTGCCACTAGAGTCGTAGCACACTTCCAGCACGGCGGTCGGAAAATCTCCTACACTCTGATAAAAGAGTAGAGCGATATGACGAAAGAGGGTGCAATAATGAGTCGTGTGAACAGTTCGGACCGAGAGAAAACTCGCTTTTAAGACGGCTTATCCTGCACAAAACCCAATCAGGGCCGGTTAAATCGGTATTAAAACTGAGGTGTGTGGGCGGTTACGTAATAAAACCAATTTTACAGTTTAGAGATAACAGAAAATCAGACAAAAAGTGCTGAAATTGTTTATTTATGTTTTAGGCTAAATTATCCAGGGAAGTTATTACTACTTGAATTGGCATAAATAAACTGCAATCGCGCCTATCTGTGACACCGGTTGACAGGCTAGCGGCCGACGATAGCGGCCAGCCCCAGGACTGGAGTTTGGTGCGCTACCAGGGCCGGTTTTGGCCATCGCGAAACGGGCACCCAGCGATGAGAGATGAGATGTGGTGGACATGTGTGAAGCGATGAGGTACACGCTTAGTCAGCGCTTACGTCAGCCGGCCCCGGTCGTGCGCACATGCCCCAATAATAATGATGAGGCAACCATGGCTATCATGCCCTCGTATAGACAGGATGAGCTAACAGAGTGTGCAGTGTACGAGCAGCGAGGTCGGGCACGGACCAGACACCAGCGGGCGGTGTACGGCCGATTGACATCACCGGTCACCGGTCACCGCCGGTGTCGTAGTGTAGAAGTAGAGCGGGCCAACAAATAAGCACATGTGAGCGCAGGCTGAAATGGGGCCCATCTCGTAGTTATTTCTTTTGCTGTAGTGAACGATTGTCAGCCAGGACTAGTTGGTGGATCCAACTGGAGTCGGCCCAATCGAGACATGAAATTAGGCACGTTTAATTACTAGGAGGGGAGGGTTATATACAGGTGTGTAGTCCAAAGCTTAATGGTGGACAATAGAGAGCAGGGAAGCGGTGGCAGGCGCCGGGGCGAGGGGTGGACATGGCCAGCGTGCGGAGCTACACCGCAGGGCCAGACACAGTGCCAGACACCAAGCACAAGACAGAACAGAGCAGAACAGCACCAGACATACGAGCGGTGCACTACAGGTATTCTCTTATCTCACCAGAAAATAAGTAGTGTGCTCATCACATTTGCACCACCAGCAAAGAGGAGAAGAGCGATGAGCAAATATGGCGGAACAATAGGCAACCCGCCAGGCGTAGAACGTAGTAGTAGGTACGTAATCGTAAGAGTAGTCGCTGCTCAGCTGACAGCGACTACGATAGCGAGCAGAAGAGGATACCGGATTCCGATACAGAGAGTTCCGGGCGGCGAGCAACAGCACCAGGCACCGATAAAGCAGCCCCGATAACCCAGCAGCAGCAGCAGCGCAGCAGCAGCAGCGCAGCAGCAGCAGCAGCAGCCACCGACCGGCTACCCACCCGGCCCCAGGTGCTATACACAGGCCAGCCGCAAACCACCAATGGGGCACGGCAAATTACCAGCACCAGCAGCCAGAATGGGCCCGGACGCAACCAGCAAAAAGGCTGCCCTGGCGCAACCAGCAAAAGGCCAGCCCTGTTGGGAAATGCAGTGTTTGTTTGTTGTTCTTCTGCTTGTGTCAAATGCGCACTATTCTGTTTATCATTGCCCCCAAACGGGCAACCGCACTGCGATGGGCCCCCGAATTGCTTTTGTTTTGTCTTGTGTCGGGCCCACTAATTCCCGCACAAAAGTGTCCGCTGCGAGATTTCTTTTGCAGGTTAGCCCTGGCCCACTCACGGTTCCGACAGTCGTCCAAATTCCCTCCCTGAAAATTGATATAAATATCTTTTCAATTCCGTCCTCTCCCTCCACGCCAGAAGCAGACTTTTCTCTTCTTTCTTTCTACCAGTGATCCGTTTTTGCTTGTTTGAACAACCAGTAAACATGAGTGCTACTGAACCCACCAAGGAAAAGGTCGACAAAGTCGCATCGGACGATGAAGACGAAGACATTGACCAGTTAATCTTGGACTTGCAGTCCCACAAGGGCTTGGACGACGACGAGGATGAAGAAGAGGTTGACAACTCGACCTTCAAGGCTGTGCCCGAGGAGCTCTTGAAGACCGACACCGCCACCGGTTTGACCGAGGATGAGGTGCTCAAGAGAAGAAAGAGATACGGTTTGAACCAGATGGCCGAGGAAAAGGAGAACTTGGTGCTCAAGTTCATCATGTTCTTTGTTGGTCCTATCCAGTTCGTTATGGAGGCCGCTGCTATCTTGGCCGCTGGTTTGGAAGATTGGGTCGATTTCGGTGTGATCTGTGCTTTGTTGTTGTTGAACGCCTCGGTTGGTTTCATCCAGGAATACCAGGCTGGTTCCATTGTCGATGAGTTGAAGAAGACCTTGGCCAATGTGGCCACCGTCGTGAGAAGCGGTCAATTGGTGGAAATCCCCGCCACCGAGATTGTTCCTGGTGACATTTTGCAGTTGGAAGACGGTACCGTTATCCCAACCGATGGTAGAATTGTTTCTGAAGACTGTTTGTTGCAGGTTGACCAGTCGGCCATTACCGGTGAATCCTTGGCTGTTGACAAGAGACACGGTGACTCCACCTACTCGTCCTCCACCGTCAAGACCGGTGAGGGTTTCATGATTGTTACTGCCACTGGTGACTCCACCTTCGTTGGTAGAGCCGCTTCTTTGGTTAACAAGGCCTCGGCCGGTACCGGTCACTTCACCGAAGTGTTGAACGGTATTGGTACCACCTTGTTGGTTTTCGTCATTATGACCTTGTTGGCTGTCTGGGTTGCTTGTTTCTACAGAACCGTCAGAATTGTCCCAATCTTGAGATACACCTTGGCCATCACCATTATCGGTGTCCCAGTCGGTTTGCCAGCTGTCGTGACCACCACCATGGCTGTCGGTGCTGCTTACTTGGCCAAGAAACAGGCCATTGTCCAGAAGTTGTCTGCCATTGAATCCTTGGCCGGTGTCGAAATCTTGTGTTCCGACAAGACCGGTACCTTGACCAAGAACAAGTTGTCCTTGCACGAACCATACACTGTCGAAGGTGTCGAACCAGATGACTTGATGTTGACTGCTTGTTTGGCTGCCTCCAGAAAGAAGAAGGGTTTAGATGCTATCGACAAGGCCTTCTTGAAATCGTTGATCTCCTACCCAAGAGCCAAGGCTGCTTTGACCAAGTACAAGGTTATCGAATTCCAGCCTTTCGACCCTGTTTCCAAGAAGGTTACCGCTGTTGTTGAATCCCCAGAAGGTGAAAGAATTGTCTGTGTCAAGGGTGCCCCATTATTCGTCTTGAAGACTGTTGAAGATGACCACCCTATTCCTGAAGATATCCACGAAAACTACCAGAACACCGTTGCTGAATTTGCTTCCAGAGGTTTCAGATCTTTGGGTGTTGCCAGAAAGAGAGGCGAAGGCCACTGGGAAATCTTGGGTATTATGCCATGTATGGACCCTCCAAGAGACGACACTGCTGCCACTGTTAACGAAGCTAGATCCTTAGGTTTGAGAGTTAAGATGTTGACTGGTGATGCCGTTGGTATTGCCAAGGAAACCTGTAGACAATTAGGTTTAGGTACCAACATTTACGATGCTGACAGATTAGGTTTATCCGGTGGTGGTGACATGGCTGGTTCTGAAATTGCTGATTTCGTTGAAAACGCTGATGGTTTCGCTGAAGTTTTCCCTCAACACAAGTACAATGCCGTTGAAATCTTGCAATCCAGAGGTTACTTGGTTGCCATGACTGGTGATGGTGTTAACGATGCTCCATCTTTGAAGAAGGCTGATACCGGTATTGCCGTCGAAGGTGCTACCGATGCTGCTAGATCTGCTGCTGATATTGTTTTCTTGGCCCCAGGTTTGTCTGCTATCATTGATGCTTTGAAGACCTCGAGACAGATTTTCCACAGAATGTACTCTTACGTTGTTTACCGTATCGCTTTGTCCTTGCACTTGGAATTGTTCTTGGGTTTGTGGATTGTTATCTTGAACAGATCCTTGAACATTGACTTGGTTGTCTTCATTGCTATCTTCGCTGACGTTGCCACCTTGGCCATTGCTTACGACAATGCTCCTTACGACCCTAAGCCTGTCAAGTGGAACACCCCAAGATTGTGGGGTATGTCCATTGTCATGGGTATAATTTTGGCTATCGGTACCTGGATCACCTTGACCACCATGTTCATGAAGAAGGGTGGTATTGTCCAGAACTTCGGTGGTATCGATGGTATTTTGTTCTTGCAAATTTCCTTGACTGAAAACTGGTTGATTTTCGTCACCAGAGCTCAAGGTCCTTTCTGGTCTTCTGTTCCATCCTGGCAATTGGCTGGTGCCGTCCTTATTGTCGACATCATTGCTACTTGTTTCACCTTGTTCGGCTGGTGGTCTCAAAACTGGACTGACATCGTCACTGTTGTCAGAACCTGGATTTTCTCCTTCGGTGTCTTCTGTGTCTTGGGTGGTGCTTACTACTTGATGTCTCAATCCCAAGCCTTCGATGACTTCTGTAACGGTAGAAAGACCAAGCCAGAACACGACAGAAGATCTTTCGAAGACTTCTTGGTCTCCATGCAAAGAGTTTCTACTCAACACGAAAAGTCCTCCTAAGCTTTTTCGTCATGTCCTTTATAGAACAAAACAAGAATTTTGGTTAATCAGAACTTTAATATTAATATCTGCTTTTTAATTATCATTGTTGTTATTCGTTATTGTTATTATTATTTATTTTTAAGTATTCGTTACCCCAGTTTTTTTAATTTAGTCATATCATTATATTAAGGTAATTTCCCCCTTAATTGTTACTTTAATATAAAGAATTTAAAATACTAAAACTGGTTTTCGAAAAACTTAGGAATAGGATGGTGGTGCTTGATTGATAATGATGGTGATGCTGTTATTTGGCCAATGTTGATATAAAGGGTGCTGGTGCCAATGTTTATGAACTTTCAGTCCTTCCGTTATTTTTTTACTTCAACTAATTTTTAGTTTCAATCAATTGAATCCATTATTGTTGATGAAGATTAGAAATCCCAAAAAACATTTAAAAAAAATCCCCAAGTTTTTTAAAGAAGTGTTATAATCCGATTGTCTTGTATTTCCCCGATGCTTGTATGATTGATGGTTATTCGACTTGATTTTTTGGAAGCCTATTGCTTTGTCTTTCAACTGGTTTCTGTTGTGTGTGATATCTACCAGCTTATGTTATGGTGTGTGAAGAGATTTATTTTGTTTTTATCCATACTTCCTTTCTTAATTTCTAATTTTTGGTTACCCCGTTTTCATTAATTGCAAATCTTATTCATATTCCGTTCATATAGCATGTTATATTGGCATTGAAACAATTTACCCCTAGTCATTTTTTTTTTGTTTACTCTCATCGTATTATAGGTTTATTTTCAGTAATAGATAATAATATTTAAAAGCATGTAGTGCTAGTAGCAATTGTTGGTGGCTATATATATTTACTGATCGGATTTCGCAGCCTACCACAGTGTGAAATAAACCACTAAAATTTCTAATAGTCAGAGTATCACACTGTAATACATTACAGTACACTACAATGCGCTACAGTATACCGCAATACACTGGTGCAGTACGCATGATATTCACTCCACTGCATTGTATCGGTAATGCGCTAAAGGTGATACCGCGCGCTACCACGCGTTTTTACCGTGGCACGATCTCATTGAAAATTTTTTCCTGGCAAAATCTGCTAAATGTTTGCCCAGATTTGAGTCCTCCACCATACACCATCCTGACCAACCCCACAACCGTTTTTGCTGCTGTATAACGGTCCAGATACATAGTAGAACCACTACGCCCTACACCCTGTATATTAGAATCTGTGTTTTTCACCCGTAGCGGCCCCAAATCGCAGGTACCAGCCTTCGATCCACACCATACCACCGGAATTCCCCATATTGTATATTAGTCGCCATACCGGTTTGAATTACATCATTGTTACATCCCAGGCATTGCATCTACCATCCGCAACCTTCATTTGTTGGTTTCAGTCATTTCCACCCTTTCTATCTGTACATTATCCGCATCACTACCACCACACAGTAGTGCTGCCCATACACCCAACCGCCTAACACGCCCATATAACACACTATCTGTGTGTTTACCCTGTATACTAGAACTGCTGTATTAGCCGGTCCCCTCCATTCACCTGATTTTTGCATTTTCCCGCCATGACCCCCAATTTCCAGGCTAGATCTGCCCTGATCTCCACCACTGTGGACGACAAAAACCCACAAACCATGCCTAAGTTTTCCAAACCAGGCTTGAGATCAGCCTCGTTTGGTTCAAACTTCTTTTCCAAAGATACCCCTAGCTTTTTGGCTCCCACTAGCGAGGAGATCCAAACCGGTGTCGCCATTGATCTCGCTTCCACCTCCCTTGACGAAACCAGTTCCGGTATCATTGCACTGGAAAAGGAAGTAGTTGGCGAAGACGAGGAGGAACCCGTCAAGCCCTCGGATTTGGACATAGTCGGTGCCCTCGTAAATCTCGATTTGGACGACGATTTCGAAAACAAGGACACCTCTGCCCAATCCGGATCGGACCAGCCCAAGTCGACCACTCCGTTCCTGAACCAGCCTTTGTATGGTGCTAATGAGGCTAATTATCCTTTCTATCACCAGCCATACCATCCACAGGGTTCTTTGACCCCTAACCCTTCGCTTTTAAGTGGGGGCCCTTTTGGTAGCAACACGCCTTCCAACACCTGGAACAGCTTTGTCCCATCCTCGGCACCACCATTCAGCAGCAACAATGATTTCCCCAACGACTTGCCCATGTTTGTCAAGCCGTTTGTGTTGCCAGCGGATGAAAAGGCGGAAAAGTCATCTGAATCGGTCAATGAGGTTCAGCAGCCGCAATTTCCAAACTTGCACTTGCCCTTTTCTACTCCTCCTCCTATTCACCCACCGCACTCTAACCAGCTTTTTGGGGGCATTTTAGACAACCAGCTGTTCATGGCGTCAGCACACTCCAATTCTCGCGAAAGTGCCACGCCAGAGGTGGAATCAGACATTGCCGAAAACAGCAAGGCCAGCGACATGCCTTTCCCCAATCCAGTGGCTCCGGTTATCACCACAGCTGGAAACTCTGCCCAGCAGTTCCACTTATCGGACAACTTCTCCATGCCTCCTCCACCAGCTTTGGGGGGCTTAATGCCTCCTCCCCCACCCCACCAGATGCCTCCCGGAGGAATGTGGAACCACCAGCCACCACTCCAGATGCATCCTAACATGAGAAATGCGTTTTTGGACAACTCGATGATGCCGCCCCAGAGCCAGTCGCCAATTCCCCACCATCCCGCTATGATCCCACCCCCACAGGCATTGCCCTATATGAACCAATTCAGTGGTAACATGAGAAACAGTGGTGGAAACCACCATAATCATCACGGAAACCAACGCCACTCTAGAAATGGCAACTACGGCTACATGAACGAGTCCAATGTCCACCGCAAGGTGCACAACAACAACAACGGTGGAAATGGAAGAAGAAAGGGCGAGGATGCTTCCAAGTATGTGAACGCCAAGTTGGAAGACTTTGTGGGCCAGATTTACACTTTGTGTAAAGACCAGCATGGTTGTCGTTTCTTGCAAAGACAGTTAGATTTAGGAAAGGAGTTGGCAGAAGGAAAATTGAGCGAAAACAGTGAAAACGATGATTCCAAGGAATCTTCTGTGCTTTTGACCAACGACATCGCGGCCACCATGATTTTCAACGAAATCTACTTGAAGATTGTGGAGTTGATGACTGATCCGTTTGGCAACTATTTGGTGCAGAAGTTGTTTGAAAACGTGTCCAGCGACCAGAGAACCATTCTTGTCAAGAATTCTTCGGTAGACTTCATCAGAATCGCTTTGGATCCTCACGGAACCAGAGCTTTACAGAAGTTGGTGGATTGCATTTCTACCGAGGAAGAGAGCAGAATCATCATCGAGTCCTTGAGCAGCCACATTGTCTCTTTATCCAGAGACTTGAACGGTAACCACGTAGTGCAGAAATGCTTGCAGAAACTCAAGCCAGCAGACAACCAGTTCATTTTCGATGCTGCTTGTTTGAACTGCAATGAAATCGCTACTCACAGACACGGATGCTGTGTTTTGCAAAGATGTCTTGACAATGGAGATGCCAGCCAGCGCAAGCAATTGTCGTTGAAAGTGGCTGAAAATGCTACCAACTTGTCTTTGGATCCATTTGGAAACTATGTAGTGCAGTACGTCTTGCTGCGTGGTGATGACGATTCGATCCAGATGATCATGAACCACATCAAGTCAAACATCGTTTCTTTGTCGTTGCACAAGTTTGGCTCGAATGTGATTGAAAAGTCGTTGCGGATCAACAAACTCACCAGCAACATCATTGACGAGTTGTTGCAAAACAGTTCGCGCTTCAATGAGTTGTTGAACGATGCTTTTGGTAACTACGTGTTGCAGACCAGTTTGGATGTTGCTTCTCCCCAGCAATTAGCCAAATTGTCGCAGGTTTTGCAGCCATTGTTGTTGGGTATCAAGAACACTCCTCACGGCAGAAGAATCTTTACCCGGCTCCAGAATGTTTCTTAATTAGCGAGTGTGTATTAAATGTATATTATCTTGTATGAGGAGTTACCGGCACGTATTGCTACAGGGGCTTTGTCCTATTTCTGAGTACATGTCATCTAAAACCGGCCACAGAACCAGTGATGAAGCATAAATCGCAAGCCTCTATACATGGAGTCTATTGTAGTTAAATCTTCGTTTGCAGTTACAGATTCGCACACATTAACGAGTACATATTAATAGTCTCGAACAACGACATGAACAGCCAGAGTTGCCCTCGTGCATCTGTTCCTCACCTACCCTACCGAATACCCAAGCAATTGTATTATTTCACAATGCCGGATTGGTAATTATATTGATAATGAATAAATGGTAGCGCCGCATTACGTGCAGGATAAAGCCTTATCAAAATATTTCATCGGTTTTCTCCGCTATAAACAGCTAGCACCAAATACACCACCAAATCACACTGCTATGTCGTTGCAGCCGTCTGAGACAAAGATCCGCATGAATCAGCCGCACCCGACGGTCTCTGGTGAAAGGCTGAAAGTAAAAAAGAGAAAGTACAGCAGAGGAGGATGCGCAGAATGCAAGCGCAGAAAGATGAAATGTGATGAAGCAAAGCCGTTCTGCCACAACTGCACACGACTCAAAAAGGTATGCAACTATCCGCCGAAACAAAAGTTTCGCTTTGAGCCCGTCAATGGGCAAGAAAGCTTAAAGTCAGACGCAGAAAATGCCCTCGCGGTTGCACAACTAAAGGGCGGAATACCAACACAAACCAGCATACACAACCCCACCAATAATGCCGCAGATGGACTTTTGGCAGGCCGCTCGGTTTTCCGTGCCACAAATGGGACAACTGCGGCTCCAATGATGAATATGGGCCTGTTTCCGGTGCATTCGCCACAGATGGCGCTCGCAAATCCTAACCCCGGATTCACCAGCCACATCCAGCACACCTCCAGGGAAAATGCAGCGAAAGCTGTCGAAAACAGCCTAGCTGCCGACAACGACAGCAAAAAGTTCAAAAACACCATCTCGGATATACTCTCGCAGGAGTCTATTTCCGTACCGATCCATTTTGACGAAAAAGAAATGAAGTACTTGTTCGACGAGGCCAGCTTGCTCGTAAATGACCTCAATGGACTCGTACCTCCGGCCCTCACGGACCCTAACAACGTCGCAGGGGTCTCCGACAAAAAAAGTGCCAACTTCTACGACCCAGATTCGGTACAGTTATCGGCCGTTAGAAACCGCAGCGAAACGTCCTCACGCTCGGAGACGTTTGAGCGGCTCAATTTCCAGATCGATGAGTTCTCCAACAAAATCAAACTCAATCTTCTGCCCATAGATGTGGATAGTCCTTTATACTACCAGGAGTTTATCCGCAGCGACAGAGATTTGTCTATCTCCAACAGTGAGCTCATTTCTCGCACTTTGAAGCACTACAACTTGGATGGACCGCACGAGACATATCTCAATTCACTCACACACACGGATTTGTGTTTCCACTTGTTTCCGTTTGCGTCCTCCATAGAGCTGAACGAGATTACAAAGATCTTGCTCAAATACCTGAACAACTGTCCTTACTTGCTAACATCGCTACTTGCAATATCCGCTACTTTCCAGTACAACCAGCTGGAAAAGCGTATCCACGAGTTGAGTTTCCAGAAGTACATCACGGTGTGTTTGCAAACACTAAGTGAGGCTTTTGTAGACAGTGACCAGAAGAAAAATGCAGTCAACGACATAGAGAAACTACTACTAACAGTGTTAGTGCTAGCGTCCAACTTCACTGCTACAAAGTCGGGCGCAAACATATACAACAACTGGAAAACGCATCTCCGTGGAGCTAAGGATGTGCTCTTGAACTACTTGAGCATTTCACAGCGGAACAAGTTTGATGTCAGTGGAGGGTTAGCACTAGCGAAAACGTGGTTCTTCGCCATTGAATGGATTGCCGGAGTTGTATCTCCGCTAGGCGGAACTCTCAATAATGTGCGCAAATCAAGTAGCAACACGCAGTTGCGGGCCAACGAGAGTGATAACTTGCTCTACAGCGACATTGCCTACTTCAACAGAGAAGCTAACCCGGGGTTTCATGATGCATTGGTGCGTATAGGACTATTGACTAGTCCGCACGAGACATCACGGCTGAGTGAATTCAACCTATTTCTTGGTTTTACTATCAAGGTGGTGTACACCATAACAGAATTGGTCAATTTAATGGACCAAATACGCACAGACCGTACACACCAGGTAGATTCAGCCAAGATTGCGCATATGTTTGCGTTGATATACGAGGCGCAGCAAGACGTTATTGTGCCTGGAATACTACCCAATTTTGTGATTCCCGCTACTAGCGTGGGGCATCCCGAGTATGCGACTCACTCTCTCAATCGCTTAGAGTTCCCCCAGTCCTGTTACGGTAAGTACACAGACGAAAGCGGGAATGTCACCTATTTGTCGTGGTACGATCTTAGCCAGCAGTTGCATATCCGCACACTCTATTTGTCACTTCTCACAACTCCGGGGTTGATGGATTTGCCTGCGTCGCACCCGTTAGTGCGAGAAATTGTCAATTTCATACTTGGTCTGGCATTTTTCATACGACGCAAACTGGAAACCGACTACGAGAGAGATAAAGCGACCATACTCGCGGAAACAGACCATTACTACACCACAAAACATATGTTCGATGTGAGAACAGTGATGGTTCTAGTCCCCTTCCGTGTATGTTGCAGATTTGCCAAGTCGGAAGACGACTTTGAGCGTCTAGAGGTGTTCTTCCAGGGCTTGCGCAAATTGGGGAATGGTAGCGCCCAGTCTGCCCTAGATTTACTACACAAGTACAGGGACCGGTTCAGGAGCCACGGAGCGGATGCGGTGATCGCCGAGGAGATGGAGATCCTCCCATTTGCCTAGACTATTTAGTTAGACTGTAAATTAAACGATTTAGACAACACTGACGTCATAGTGTAAGTCTATACGATGTTTTGCAGCTGCTATACGACGTATACGAGCACGTGACCGTACATGCAGGAACTTTTTTCACTCTCCGCACAACACAAACAATGAACCGTTGTTTACACGAAATCACAATCTTTTAAAAACCAGCATAACTCGCTCAAAAGTTTATGGATTTGAGGCGAGTTTGCTTAGTTGATATCACGCACACTAGCATATTATGTCAGACCAAGATCAGGTAGAACTACTTGCAGACAACGACGCTGTGCCCGAAACCAGCGTGGAACCCACCCCAACAACTCCCAAAGGATATCTTCCCAAGGAGGACATCGAATGGGAGTTTGGGGGTCCTGCTGGGGCCGTTGGTATGATGGTTGGTTTCCCCTTGCTCATGTGGTACATGTGGATCAGTGCCCAGTTTAACGATGGGTATCCTGCATGGCCAGAACCAGACCAGACATGGGGCCAGTTTTTGGGCCAGTTATGGGACTATTTCGTGAGCTACGGATTGCCCAACTTCTGGGTATGGTTGTTTTTCACCTGTTTCATTCTTCTTCAGGCCGTGTTCTACTTGACTTTGCCGGGAGTCTGGACAAAGGGCCAGCCTTTGACCCATTTGAACAACAGACAGTTGCCCTACTTCTGCAATGCCATATGGTCGTTTTACACGTCTATTGCCTTGTCTTTGGTGTTGCATTTCTCGGGATTGTTGCCATTGCCACTTTTGCTAGAGTACTTTGGTCCCATCATGACCACCGCCATTATATATGGGGTAGTTTTGTCTGTGGTATTGTACTTGGTGTGTATCTACATTACCGGGGACTACCACAGAATGACAGGCAACCCCATCTACGACATTTTCATGGGTGCACCTTTGAACCCGCGTATTGGCAAGTATTTGGACTTGAAGATGTTCTTTGAGGTCAGAATCCCCTGGTTCATCTTGTTTTTCTTGTCCTTGTCCTTGTGTTTCAAGCAGTACGCCGAATACGGGTATGTGTCTCCACAGGCTGTATTCGTGCTCTACGCCCACTGGTTGTATGCCAATGCCTGTGCCAAGGGTGAAGAGTTGATTGTTCCTACCTGGGACATGGCCTACGAGAAGTTTGGGTTCATGTTGTTGTTCTGGAACATTGCTGGGGTGCCATTCACGTACTGCCACTGCACCTTGTATTTGGCGTACCACGACCCTGCTGAGTACCAATGGCCTGTGTGGTACAACGTCGTGTTGTTTGTAGTACTCACTATTGCTTACTACTTCTTTGACACTGGCAACCGTCAAAAGAACAGTTTCAGAAGACAGATGGCAGGCAACACGAACTTGAGAAAGACTTTCCCATACTTGCCTTATTCGGACTTGGTCAACCCCAAGTACATCAAGTGCGAGAACGGATCAGTTCTTTTGACTGATGGCTGGTATGTGTACGCCAGAAAAATGCACTACACGGCAGATTGGTCCCAGTCTTTGACTTGGGGGTTGATCTGTGGGTTCAACTCACCATTCCCGTGGTTTTTCCCTACTTTCTTCCTCATAGTGTTGGTGCACCGTGCATTTAGAGACCAGAGAAAGTGTGTGAGAAAGTACGGCAAGGACTGGGACAGATACTTGGAGGCATGCCCATACATATTTATTCCGTATGTATTCTGAAGGCTACAAGAGCCAGAAAAGTTAGAAATGTAAAAGTTTTCAAAAGAGGTGGTCCAGCTACCCAAAAACAAATAGATATCGTTGTATTTAAAATTCATATAGTTTGTATACCACTCAAGCATATAGTTTGTTTATGCTACTCCAAAACATCAATTAGGCTTGAATTGCTCGTAGTTTGTGTATACCGATACTTTAGAGGTGATATAGCGCTTGGAATCTCCGTTTATGTACCACAACACTGAATCATTACTGCCTACCCCTATCTACACCCTACAACACTTTTTCATAGACTTGCATTACCACTAACTAATCCTGCTCGGCAATAGCCACCAACCGCTCGTCTATCTCCTCCGGTGTCAATATTCTGAACGCACCCTCGGTGGCCACACCAATCTCTATGTCGTTCTTTCTGAATTCGGTGCCCAACACCGAACTCAACGCGGTTATGGCAAACTCCACCGTCTCCTTCCAGTCACCCTTCACGTGATCGGTTTTCTTGAACTTTTTCTCCAAATATGTGGTGGCTTCCTGCTGCTTGGGACCCGTGGCCACAGCCTTGTAACCGGTGTAATACCCGGCAGGATCGCACTTGAAGATCTGGGGACCTCTCTCCTCGTCCTCAAAGTCCACCTGGCAGAAAGTTAGTGCTACTCCAAGCGGTCTCATGTAGGCCCTCTGTGTGTATATCTGGGACAAGTTGGCCATGCGTTTGGCCAAGCTTTCCACCGGCATTTCGTAGCCGAATTTGTATCTAAACTCGGTAGCCTCGGCTCTGGCTCTCAACGCCTGTGTTCTGGCATCAGCAATGGACCCTGTGGCCACCAATCCAATGGAGGGCGTGATTTTGAACAAGTACGACACGGTTTTAGCATCCAACAACTTGTCTGGAATCTTCTTCTGGGAGATCAAAACGGCGGAATCCTTGCCGGACACCCCTAAGGATGTGATGTTGGACGAGTTTATGGCCTTGAAGGCGTACTCCACCTGGAATAACCGGCCCTCGGGCGAGAAAATGGTGATATGTCTATCGAAACCGGCTGATCCTGACATGGCTAGCGTGGTTTGGGGAGGGTCTGTGCGGTGGAAAAGCGGCTGAAACTGTTTCCGGCGTCGCTACTGGGGAAAAGACGCTGTTGGATATGTGCAATGGGTGCGGTAGCGCCTGTGTGCTTGGTACAACGGCACTGGATGCTTATTGTATGGGCCCAAAGTGGCGAACATTTTCCAGGTGGAGGAAATGTCGCGGGAGTGCGCGCGCGACATGGCGCCCGAAAAAAAGACCAATGTCGCACTATCTACATTTAGCTGGCTAAAAATTTTAAATAGGAGCGGGTTACGGGACTGAGCCAGTAAATCCACCACAAGACCCCAACTTTGTTAGCAACACACTCGATTTGAAGTGCGGCTGCCATGACAATACCGATGAACGATACAGAGACGTTCACAAAGGACAGGAAAACCGAGGAAAACACCCCCTTCTACTACGATAAAGCCACCAACGGGAACAACCGTACCAATGTATCCTACCACTACAACCCCGAAGCCAGCCGGTACCACTACGGTGCGTTGCATCCAATGAAGCCGTTTCGATTGATGCTAACCGACCACCTTGTTATATCGTACAAGTTGTACGAAAAAATGGATCTTTTCACGCCACGAAGAGCCACCAAAGACGAATTGCTTCTGTTTCACGCAGAAGACTACGTCAATTTCTTGCAAACGGTCACGCCGCACACAAAGATAAGCGAACAGACCCTTGCCCAGTTCAACATCGGAGACGACTGTCCGATTTTTGACGGCATGTACGACTATTCCACCATCTACGCCGGTGCCTCCTTGGATGCGCTGCGCAAGCTCATTTCGGGCATGTCCGACATCGCCATCAACTGGTCAGGTGGTCTTCACCACGCCAAAAAGTTCGAGCCCAGCGGGTTCTGCTACGTAAACGACATAGTATTGAGTATCATCAACTTGCTCCGGGTGCATCCCAGGGTGATGTACATAGACATAGACCTCCACCACGGAGACGGGGTGCAGGAGGCGTTCTACACAACAGACCGGGTGATGACGGTGTCGTTTCACAAGTACAACGGAGAGTTCTTTCCGGGGACCGGATCTGTGGACGAAACCGGAATAGGCAAGGGCCGCAACTACGCCATCAACGTGCCTTTGCGCGACGGTATAGACGACGACGCATATATCCGGCTTTTCAAGCTGATCATGGAGCCGCTCATCACCAAGTTCCAGCCGACGTGCATAGTGCAGCAGTGTGGCGCAGACTCCTTGGGCTACGACCGGTTGGGCTGTTTCAACTTGAATATCCGTGCCCACGGAGAGTGTGTCAACTTTATAAAGTCGTTTGGAATACCGATGTTGGTGGTGGGTGGTGGAGGCTACACGCCGCGCAATGTGTCGCGATTGTGGTGCTACGAGACATCGGTGCTAAACGACGTGCATCTCGACCCCAAAATCCCGAATTATCTCCCGACATACGGCTGGTTCGGGCCGGACTACTCACTCCACCCGCAGTTGGACGGCCGCATAGACAACAAGAACACAAAGAAGTACCTCGAAAGTGTCAAACAGGTGATTCTCGAGCAGATCCGGTACCTCAACTACGCTCCGTCGGTGCAGATGCAGGAAATACCCCCCGACATCACCGGTCTCACCGAGGATGAAGAGCAGATGATCCGCGAGTTGAACGCGGAGTCGGACCAGGGCCGGATGTCGCAGCAGGTCAAGGACGAGGGCCGTGACGGTGAGATAGCGGTGTGAATGGCGGCTCTTGTGGATTGCTGCAAATGTGTATATAGTGGGTGTGTATTATGTAATATTACGACTTCCGGTGCGGTTCGACCGGTCGCGAGCGCAAATCTGGGTTGCAGACGCGGTGCAAAATCAGTAAACCAATTTTTTTAGTTGCACGACCCGTCAATCTAGCACACTACCACACATCATTACTAAAAGCGTAGTAATACACCCCCCCCCTTTGACGTGGCGGCTGCGGTTGCAATCATAGTGAGAGTTTTTCCAAACCAGTTTCTGCTGCAAAAGTAGATGATACCATAGTGAAATCCGACTGAATCCCGTACCGAATCTCCGTACGCCATGGATATCACCCATCTCCTGATACGACTAGAACCGCAAACGGGCCGAAAACTCATCAATGGCCAGTTCCGCATCATCAAGAAAATTGGCCAGGGCCAGTTTGGTAAGGTGTTGCAGGGTGAAGTGCTTAGTAAGCGCACCTGTGAAGACGAATACGTAGCCATCAAGACCATTAACAGAATAGACAAGACACGCTTGATTACCAAGGCGTATTTGAGCCAGACCACCAAGATCAAGCGTGAGATCCAGATCATGAAAGAATGCAATCATCCAAATGTCGTGAAGTTGTACCAAGTAATTGATGACTTGAAGTACGACAAGATCTTGCTCATACTAGAGTACTGCAAGTTTGGTGAAATCGACTGGAAACGCTACAACCATTACTACGAAAAGTACCAACTGCATAACACCAACAGAACACTGTTGACTATTAACAAGATATTGCGTGACGTCGTCAACGGACTCGAATATTTGCACGATTACAAGAGGATTATACATAGAGATTTGAAACCATCCAACCTTTTGATCAACAGCGACAACACCATTAAGATATCCGATTTTGGTGTCAGTCTTATTCTTGAAAACAACGCCAACGACGATAAGGAGCTTGGAAAAACCATGGGCACTCCTGCCTTTTTTGCACCGGAACTATGCCAGTTTGTGGGAAACAGATATTCTATGATCTCAGACATAAATCATCAAGCAAACAAGATCAAAATTGATGGTCGCATAGATATATGGTCTCTAGGCATAACGTTATATTGTTTGATGTTCAACGACTTACCATTTTCTGGGTCAAATGAGTATGAGTTGTTCCAGAATATCGTGAAACAACAGCTCAAATTCCCCAGAATCGTCAAAAATTCAAGGGCGACTGAAAGTGACGTTGAAGAGTTAAAACACTTGAAAGACTTGATCAAGAAGTTATTGACAAAGGACCCTGATCAGAGGATAACCATTGACCAAATCAAACGACATCCCTTTACCACGTTTGATCTCAGTGATCTTGAAACAAGAAAGTTTCTAATGTTTAACGAAGCCATTTTCAAAGACGCCTGCAAAAAGGAGCAACTAGCAAATCAAGAAAACAACGACTTCTCTACCAAAATCAAGCATTTCTTCAGCAATAATAGTAAGAAGGACAAGAATATTACTACCGCGACCGAGCCTAAAGATACATCCATCCAAGAGTTCAAAGACCTTGAGCCAGTAGACGACTTGCTAGATTCCTATTTGGACGACTCCACCAGCTCATACGGCAGTGATATTGAGAGTGACAATGACCAACCTGTAGATACGAGTAACATCTTGAAATCGTTGAATGATAGCGAAAGTTTTGTTAAGCGGTTGGATAAGCTAGAGCTCCAGAAGAGCAATGACAGCAAGTCCAAGCCAAAGCCACTCGATCTAAGCAAAACCAGATCAAATACGTCGGTGATAAGTGCTCAACCAAGCGCTCAACCAAACGGTCCCAAAGTGCGTAAATGGTCATTCAGGGCTCTGAACGAATCACCTAAAAGCGGATACGTATCAGATGTCTCACCCATCACTCCAACCAATAACAGTTTCATGACTATAGGTGCAGGTTCACCTTCATCGATCAAATCGATCTTCAGTCCCTCGCGCCGGTTCTTTTCCAGAAACAAAAAGGACGAGCCTAAGGAGTCTAAACCAACCATTAGCTCGTTATCGTCGCCCAATGAGAAGAGAAGCAGTGATCTGAGCAACAAACTGAAGTATGCGGGCTTAATGGAACCACCACCGATATTTGGGCTCAATACATTCAGCAATGGACCCAATAGTAATTCGACTACATCTACGGCGAGAAACAGTGCGCTTAGCACCACATCCAAAACCAGCAGCGGTGACTCTCCATTTGATTCGCCTCATAATGGAGCGGCCGCATCGCGGAAGAACTCGATAAACTCATCTCAATTTGGGTATGGATTAAGTCGGATCACCAGTTCGTCATCGTCACTCAATTTAAATGCGTATCTCACGGATGATTCGTATTCGGAAGTGTCGCTTAAAAACCACAATAGCATCAACTCACAAAAAGTGTCGCTGATGAGAAGAGCCGTAGAGCATTCCGATACATCGGAGGAGGATAATGATACGAACAACGATGAGACATTCACACTAGAGAATACAAACACACATACATCGTCCAAACAATATGAGGCGTTGACTGATTACTTGGAAAGGCTCAATTAATTGACTAATAATTAGGTGCATGCTTTTTAATTGACCAGGATATTAGCTAATTTAACTCGATTAACCGATAATTAGCTAATTTAACTTTATTGACCGCTAATTACCTAAACCATTTTAAATTGATTAATTTATTGGGTAATTAAACTTAAACAGTAAAATTAGGCATAAAAAAGTAGCTGCATAATAGCATTTGGGAGAGTGTCGGGGAAGCTTGAGGGCGATAGACGAGGTGATAGGAACAAGTTACAAAAATAGCATATATACATATATAGATTGCATACAGGCTCCAATTAATGAATCAAAGGGTAACCGTAGTGCGAAACCACCGACTAATATGCACCGTACCTGATTTTGTGACTAGCAAGTTTCTTCCCTCGTCTGATGGCCTTGTTTCCTTAGCGATGGAAGGAAAACATTGGCAATGTCACAACTCTTGCAGGAGAACAGCACAAAATCAAGCACTGCCATCTTACACGAAGAGTCATATTGCAGCTACGCACTAGGCGAGGACCCGATCAATAGGTGGAGAAGCAGAGGAGCATTGTTTAATATGAGATTGTCTGGCAAAGGGGTAAATGACATCCAATTGCTGGGGGCGCACAATACGGGTTTGGCGTATGTAGAGGAGTCAAGAGATTGGCAGTAGGCCGGTTCGTGTAGGAAAAGTAATTATTGGTAATTATTGGTAATAATTGTTAATTATTAGCACCGATTTGCACTAAATTGGCCGAGCCGGGCCACTACGAAACATACGGCCGTGACGCGATCGCGATTTCTACGGGGCCAAGCAGATGGGCCGTTGGGCAGGCGCCCATCGCCTAGCAGCACACTACAGCCCGAAGGCAACGGCCAGTATCCTGGGCATGGGCACGCTTATAAGTAGTAGCGGTTGCAGCAGATATCCGCCAATTTCACAGTGGAGGAATGGGCCTTTTGTGAACGCAGCCCGATTGCCTAATCGGGACGCGACCACAACACGGCTCGTCTGCGAAAAAAAATCCACCATAAACAAACAGTGAAATGAGTAAACAAACACACCAGTAGGGGTAGCATGGTGTATAGTGCAGGGCGTAGTGGAGTGTGTAGTGCCAGCGTAGTGTCGCACAGCGGCCGGCATGCGATCAGCGCAGCGGCGCTGTTCATTGTGTAGCAGAGTGCCCTTCCGGAGCCATTTGACCCTGCCCAAGGGCACACCACGCTATTTACCGTAGCGGACCCAGGCCAGAATGTAGCGTATATAGCAAGCAGCAAAATAGTATGCCCAGCTAGCACAGCACACCAGATCGCCCGGCGCAGGTGTTTCACCGCAATTTCACCAGTTGAAACACCGCTGCGTCGCATATGTTGCCCTGTTTCGTAATGTTTACAAAGCCAACAATAACCCTGCTCCACCATCCATCTCCAGCACTTATCCGGACCCAACTATGGAACTGCGGTGGTGCAACGAACAATGTAGAACAATGCTGAAATGAAATAGTCCCAGCATAAACATTCCTCTGCACACTTTCTTGTCCCGCTCCTGGGTACACGTCCTGGGTGATCTCTGTTTATATACGGCCCACTTCCTACCACTCTCACCCCCTCCATCCTCCGTTTGTAGCACCACTTTCGCACCCTCCCCCTGGCACCCACATTTGTTCCCACCATCTGCTGCTACACTCGTTTGCACCTGGCCGTGACATTTCCTCCCCAGGCCACATTTCCATCGGATCATACAAATTTTCCATCTACACTCTCCACCGTTGCACCTCCCACCACATACCTGTTTGACACCGCAACCCTACACCACCCCGGGACTGTCCTATGCATTCTTGGTAGCCGCGAGCCAAGACCTTTTCCATCCACACACCTATTCGCGCATTGCTCCCTGATTGATGCACTGATCCAGTGATCCATGGCCCCATCCGTTTCCTACACTCACTAATACACTCACTCATATATTCACTCATACACTCACTAATACATTCACCCATACACTCACCCATACACTCGTTCCTTCCAGCACCCACCCCATAATTTTTCACTCGTTCACTGCATACCTCCGCCGCCTGATTCCCCCGTATAATGAACCATGGCACCATGAAAGACCCCAGCCGCCCCAAAAACACGTCCCAGCACCCCGTGCCGGTCCGGGCCACCAAGCGGGAACGCCCGCCCAGCTCCTACTTCGAGGTGGGCCCGGCGCTAGCGTCTCCCTCCACTGCCGCCGCCGCCCCAAATGCCGCTGACAAATCGGCCATGTCGCCCTTGTTCAACAGACAGCCGTTCAAGAACCTCTCCAATCTCGTCATCCCCACCATGAGACGCAAGCTCTCGTCTTCCACCAAGTCGTTGACGCGTAGCATGAAAAATCACCACATGTTCTTCCAGTCCACCATCGAGACGTCGACTCCCGCCCGAGGGTTGGGCATAGAACTCACGGACGCGGAAGATGACGATGATGAAGAAGAGGAAGACGAAGATGACGACGAGCCAGAAGGCGACGGCGAAGAGACAACAGAAGAAGACATAGAGGTGCCCAATTCGCCCACGCAAGTGTCCAAAAACATCAGATCCATCCGCAGGATCCACTCGCTATGCCAGACCACAAAGGAAATCGAAAGCTTTGTGCCCATGGACGACAACTCCCACTTGAAAAACACCAGCATCAGAACCTTTTCTCTGGACAACGACCTATTGCCCAGAATCGATGAAGTGGAGCTATACAAGATTTTGAACGGAGACCACAAGGACGCATTTGATAAGTACGTTGTCGTGGACTGCCGCTTTGATTACGAGTACGAGGGCGGCCACATTGACGGCGCCATCAACATCTCCACCAAGGACCAGGTTGAAAAGGAGTTGATGCACAACATCAGACCCCAAGGTACCGCCAAGACGCTCTATGTGTTCCACTGCGAGTTCAGTGTGTTCAGAGGCCCTACTATAGCCAGCCATCTCCGCAAATGTGATCGTCGTTTCAACCGCGACGTTTATCCGTACTTGACTTACCCCGACATTGTGATTCTAGAAGGCGGCTACAAGAACTTTTACAAGAGATACCGTGAGCTTTGCAGCCCCCAGGGCTACGTGGAAATGAAGGACGTAAACTACGAGAAGAATTGCGAGGACCACATGGATAAAGTCCGCCTAGACAGCAAGTTGACCAGAGCAAAATCGTTCAACCAGTACGACAATTTCTTTGCCCCTCACAACAACTTGTCGACATCTAGCTTTCCGTTCCCAGCATCAAACCACAACAGATCACAGCTGTACTCGACCAGCACCAACGAGAAGATCTTGAAGAGGCAGAGATCCAATTCCAAGGTCAAGACTCTTTCAAACACATCCATTGGCAATATCAGGCTTAGCAGAGCCTCGACATTCTCATACGACCAATCTATTTTCAATTCTAACTCGTCATCGCCTACTTTGTTCCAATCTGGCCCATCCACTAATAGTTCTACCAGCACCACCCAAGACAATGACGCCATGTTTTTGCCTCCATCCACTTCGTTCAATAAATCGATCAACAGTCACAACAGAAAGTACTCCTCGTCTGCATCCATTAGCTCGTCGTCGTCCTCAATCAATTCCGACAACAACGGACTATTCTCATCGTATGAGTCGTTAACTGATTCTTCACCAATGGGCGAGTATCCCGAATTCTTTGACTCCAAGGTGCCTGTTAGAAGCAGCAACTTGAACATCTTTAAGCCATTGACTAAGAAACCATCGGGTCCAGTACCAGCATTACCATCCAGAGCAATGTCAAGTAACTCCACCCCAAACATGATGACTATTGCCGGTAATGGTGGGCCCAACTCCAGCTTTAAGTTCCCCAACAATGCTAAGCCGGGTAGACTCAATCTCAACAGACACCAACTGTCCAGTTCTACAGTATCGAACAGTAACACAATTGTCAGCAACAACAGCACAATCACCAGTTCTACTGTGAACAACAAATTCACCAACAACCCATTCTTAATCACTTCGCCCATTGTTAGTTCGCCATTATCCACCACCACGCCAATCTCTACGTTTGGTTCTACGATTTCTACCAACGGTGTCTCCTCATCCATTATTGATCCAATTAATGAAACACCGGTGGATTTCACGGTGCCCATTTCAAGCAACAGAATAGGCAACAGCAACATAAGCAACTTAGTCAACAGCTCAATGAGCTCCAGATACATCAACCATGCAAGAAGAACGTCTAGTTCTCAACTTTCCTCTGCTGGCGGAGGATTGTATAACTTCATTGATATAGACGAGGTTGACGAAGACAATGTCGACGACGAAGATGACGATGAAGATGACGTCAATGACACTTTCTTCAACTCCACTAATAATACCAAGGTCACTACACCTGGCAACACTACGAGCTCAAGTACCGTCACAAGCACATTTGAGAAGGCGAAAATGTCAGCCCTCATCCAAAAGAATCCCTTTAATAATGTTAATTGATTAATATATAATACCGCTTTCTTACGTAACCACTGTAGAACACAGTCATTACCGTTGACAATAAACATGAAAGGTGTATATTTTTAATTTGTTATTTAGATCGTTTAGGAATAATAAATATTATAAAAAGGAAATAAAAGCAAGCTCAACTCGTAAGTATATCCTAGATCTTAGCCTTGTCACCAATCAACTTAATAGCAGCATTGTTGATAGCAATGGTACCTCTTTCAATCACGTGCGATTGGAAGATGACAACATCACCTTTCTTCCAGGCCAACACCCTCAAGGTTTCACCTGGGAAAACAATACCGGTGAATCTACCCTTAATTTCGCCAAATGCACCAAATTTGTCCATCAAGACCTTAGCAGTCATACCGTAAGTACACATACCGTGCAAGATTGGCGTGTCAAACTTGGCACCAGCTGCAAAAACAGGGTCAATGTGCAATGGGTTTCTGTCACCAGTCAATCTGTACAAAGAAGCCTTGTCTACAGGGATCTTGACTTCGGTGATGTAATCAGGAACAACATTTGGAGCAATAAACTGTTCAGTAGCAAAGGTCTTTCTTTCAGAGTACTTCTTGGTTTCACCTTCACACTTTCTGATGAAGAAAGTGGCTTCGTTAGTAAACAAAAGCTCACCAGTGTTGGCATCAACCGACTTAGATCCGTGCACGACAATGGTGTTAGTACCCTTTTGGGTGACAGCAATAGGGCTGAAGGTAGTTCTAAGACTAGCAGCAAGTGGAATAGGGTACTTTTCAACCTTGATGTACTGTTCACCATGTAACAAGAACATTGGGTTGAAGTTCTTCAACAACTTGGCAAAGGAAAGTTGAGACTTGAGGGAGTTGAAGGTGGTCAAGTGACCAAAGGTAGGAATAACCTGGAAATCTGGGTCGTTCTCGTAAACGTACTTCAATTCCTTAGAAGTGGCACCAAGAGCAATGTTGTAGAGGATGACTTCTCTGTCTCCGTAAGTGAAGAGAGGGTCTTCTTCTTCGTCGTCCGAGTCTTCTTCTTCTTCTTCCTCTTCCTCTTCATCTGGGTCAACAGCAGACAAAATGGCCATAGAAGCTTCAGTAGTAGTCTTAGGGTTGGCGGTACCCTTGGAGAAATCAGTGATAGCAGCCAAGTGGTCTCTAACGAATTCGGGCTGAACAGCATCTTCGTGGGAAACTGCACCCTTAGCTCTCTGCCATCTGGTGTTACCGATCCAACCACCACCGGCCTCGAAAGTCTCACCGGTGACAGGAGCATCGTCAGAAGACAAGTAGACCAATAAAGGAGCCACCTGGTCTGGCAAGAACAAGTTCTTGTCCTCTTCACGGAAGACAGTCAAAGTCATGGCAGTCTCTGCGTGAGGAGCAACGGCGTTGACCTTGATGTTACCTCTGGCACCCTCAATGGCCAAAGTCTTGGTCAAACCCAAGATGGCAGCCTTTGCTGAGGCGTAGTTGGCTTGACCAAAGTTACCGTAGATACCAGAAGTAGAGGTAATGTTGACAACTCTACCTCTGCCCTGCTTCAAGAAGTGTGGCCAGGCCAATCTGGTCAAGTTATAGGTACCTAACAAATGCACTTGTTGCACTTGTTGCCATTCCTGGTCGCTTAACTTGGCAAAGGATTTGTCTCTAAGGATACCGGCATTGTTGACCAAAACGTCAATGGTACCGTACTTTTCAACGACATTCTTGATAATGGCCTCGGCTTCCTTAGCAACATCGTGGTGGTCGGCATGAGCTTCACCACCGGCAGCCTTGATTTCGGCCACGGTGGCAGAAGCGTCCTTGAAATCGTTGACAACCACTTTGGCACCGTACTTGGCAAACCACTTGGCGTATTCCTTACCTAAACCGGCACCAGCGCCAGTGATCAAAACAACACGGTCCTTCAAGGTGACAGCAGGGACACCCGACACATCGTTAGGGCCCAATTGTTTGGCAGCAGCAATCAACTCGTTGTAGTTGTTCAACATGAATGGGTGCTGGTTCTTCAACAATTCGGGCTTTTTAGAGTCGTCAAAGTCCAAAATCTCGTCGAAACGCTTAGCAACGGCTTCGGCAGTGAAGGTTTCGTCGGGCTTGAACAAAACACCGCCCGATCTTTCCCATCTAATCTGGGCAAAGAAGCCGGCAGCAACCTCGAAAATCTGGCCGTTCAACTCGTTGGACTCGTGAGACAAGTACAACACCAAAGGAGCAACCTTCTGAGGACTCAACTTTTCCAAAACTGGAGGAGGCAAGATCGATTCGGTCATTCTGGATCTGGCCAAAGGAGCAATGGTGTTGGCCCTGATGTTGTACTTGTCACCCTCCTTGGCCAAGGTCTCGGCGAAACCAATCAAACCGGACTTGGCGGCCGAGTAGTTGGTCTGGCCAAAGTTACCGTACAACCCGGCGGGAGACGAGGTGTTTATCACACGGCCGTACAGCTGTTTTCTGAAGTAGGGCCATGCGGCCTTGGTCACCTGGTACGCACCATTGAGATGCACGTCAACCACCAACTGGAACTCCTTCTCGGTCATCTTCTTGAACAGCGCGTCTCTCAAGATACCGGCATTGTTGACAACCACGTGAACGGTGCCAAAGTTCTTGACGGCGGTGTCAATGATCTTGGCCCCGTCCAACACGTTATTGTAGTCGGCAACAGCAACACCGCCGGCGGCTCTGATTTCGTTCACCACGAGATCAGCCGCCTTGGCGTCACCGCCCTGGCCGTTCAAGGAACCGCCCAAGTCGTTCACCACGACTTTGGCTCCCCGTTTGGCAAACTCAAGCGAGTAGTATTTTCCTAAACCACCACCGGCCCCGGTGATGACAACGACCTTGTCTTTGAAGGACAATTGAGACATTTCTTGGGGTGTGCAAAGCGGCAAATGTACACCAGGCTAGACGTGCTAGTATTCAAAAAAAAAATGCTGGCAGTACGGTGCTCGTGAAAAGCGGGATCCGTCGGTTATAATATTTAGTGGGCACTGGTTCTGCTCAGCAGGATCTCAGTACACTAACAGCAAAAAAAAAATTGGTCTAACGAATACACCAACTGCAACTGTAGCTATGCTGTACGGGGTCTGTAGTGGTGTGCCAGTAATCGGAGGCCGTGGCGAGCTATATATAGCGGGTGTGCCACTGTTGCATGTGTTGCGGGGACACATGAAAAATGGCCGGTCTGGCTCATTTTTCGGAGAGCGCATATGGAGACTGTGAATTTCCCCGGATTTTCGTGATGGGTGTTAACCGAGGCACACACCTTTTTCCAGGTGTGACATGGGTAGTGCGCTTGCGGTTTTAGGTCTGGGGACCGTTTGGCGCGTTGCTGGGGCCTGAGGGCGGGTCACTGTTTAAGCGGCCGGATATAGAGGGGGTGTACGGTGTAGAGTGCAAAGTGTAGGGAGTGCAGTGTAGAGTGCAGTGTAGAGTGGCAGTGAGAGTGCACACTGTATGCATAGGGGTTTGCCTGGATTTCATGCTTCAGGGCACACTGCCCTGCTTCCGCCCCCTACGCCTGTGACTGGCCCGGCACGTGACCCGGGTCACGCGCACGTCTCTGGCCGAGGTCCTTTCTCGCTTGTTCCGAGGTCCGCACGCATCACGTGACCTCACACTAACCGTAACCGCTACCACCGTCTGGCCCAATTACTTGGCCTTCAGCTGCTCCCGCTACCTCTGGGGCCTGTCCTGTATGCAGACCACCACTTGTCGTAAATGCCCTCATCTCGCCAAACTATATATACGGCTGTAGTTTCAGTTGTCTCCAGATGCCGTTCCGGACTAGAAACACTTAAACTCGTCCTACAGCTCCGGTTTCCGGCGGAAACCACTCGCCCGTGCAATGCCCAGAACACCCAACCGGAGCGTCCACCCACTTCTCCGTCCACCACCGTCCGCTTCCTTATCCCCATACTTTCACTATGGCAGATCAACTCATCGGATTGGTCCTGCACATAACATGCACAACAAAAAGCTCCAATAAAATATGCTCCATAGTGGATGTGGTGCAGCACTGTTACCACGTTGCCGGTGTGTTAGCGAGCTCTTTCCTGCCAAGTACTGCTGTCGCTGTGTATATCACGCAGTTCCGGTTGTCTTCCGCTGATCAGGCGTAAAAATCACGGCTGTTTTCTGCTACTTCTGCCGCACTTCACCATGTCTTCCGGTGCTCAACAACAGCTGGAGGCCGCAAACGTGCCGGAAAGTGCTCAATTGGGCAGCCCGGAACTGACTTCGAGTAAGAAGCCACGTAGTGCTGCTGCTGACCCCAAGTTTAAGTACGAAAATCCGACAGAAGCTGGTTATAAACCGTTCTCCTGGTACAACTTGCTAGGCTACGATTTGCTATTATGGTGCTTTTCCATTATCTTTGACTGTTTCTTCCGAGAAATCAGATCAAGAGGCGCTTTTAGATTGCCCCGTACAGGTCCCGTGATCTTTGTGGGAGCCCCGCACGCCAACCAGTTTGTAGATGGTGTTCTTTTGATGGACCAGGTCAGACGTGAAGCCCAGAGACGGATTTCATTTTTGATTGCCGAGTCGTCGTACCAGTTGTTTTTCATCGGGTTCATGTCCAAAGTGCAATTGTCGATTCCCGTGATAAGGCCGCAGGACCGGTTGACCAAAGCCACCGGTAAGATATACTGCAATTTCGAGGAAGACCCCTTGATAATACACGGCAAGGGTACCAAGTTTTTGACTGAGTGTTCCATCAAAGGCTTGATAGCATTGCCTCAGCTGTTGGGGGCCATCGACATTGTGGAAATTTATTCGGACACCAAATTAAAGATCAGAAAAGAGTTCAAGAGAACCGACCAGATTTTGACTTTGTTGACCAACGGAACCTCGTTTAAAAAGGCTGATAAAATCGACCAGAAGAAGGTGTACAAGTATGTGTTTGACCATTTGTCGAACGGAAACTGTATTGGGATTTTCCCCGAGGGTGGTTCGCACGATAGAACCGACTTGTTGCCATTGAAGGCTGGTGTGGCTATCATGGCCTTGGGTGCCATGGAAAATGATCCAAACTGTAACGTCAAGATTGTGCCATGTGGTATGAATTACTTCAATGCCCATAAATTTAGATCCAGAGCAGTCATCGAGTACGGCCATCCCATCGAGATCCCCAAGGAATTGGTGAAGAAGTACTCTAATCCAGAAACCAACAGGGAAGCTGTCAAGGAATTGTTGGATATAATTACCACCGGTTTGAAAGCTGTCACGGTTCTCTGTGAAGATTACGAAACCTTAATGGTCATCCAAGCTGCTAGAAGATTGTACGCTCAGAACTTTGCCCGTCATTTACCATTGCCTTTGATTGTGGAAATGAACAGAAGATTGGTCATGGGATACGAACATTACAAAGACGAACCAAAAGTGCAAGAAATTAAATCCAAGATCTTGACTTATAATGAAATGTTGAATCAGTTGTACTTGCCAGATCACGACGTCGAGGAATGTGACGAGTCCAACAAGTTGAGAGTGTTACCAGTGTTTTTGTTCAGAATCGTCAAGCTCATTTTCTTTGTCGTGTTGGCTTTGCCAGGTGCTACTTTGTTCTCCCCTGTTTTTATTGCAACTAAGTACATATCCAAGGAGAAGGCCAGAGAAGCTTTGAAGACCTCTTCGGTCAAGATTAAGGCCAACGATGTCATTGCTACCTGGAAGATATTGGTTAGTATGGGAATTGCCCCTATTGTTTACAGTACCTACGCCAGCATTGGTACATATTATGCATATACCAGAGGTATCATTCAGTTGAAGTTGGTATCCATCTGGCTCATCCTTTACTTGTTGGGTGTGTTAGTCACTTATTCTGCATTGATTACTGGTGAACAGGGTTTAGATCTTTTCAAGTCGATTAGACCATTGTACCTTTCAATCACTAATGGTTCATCTATCAAAGAATTGAAGAAGTACAGAAACGAACTTAGTGAAGACATCACCGAATTGGTTAATACTTTTGGACCAGAGATGTTCCCTAACGATTTTAATTTATTAGACATGAAGCATCAGTTGAACATTAGTGACGACGTCAAGTACGTTGATAGTGACGAGGAGGAAGACCGCAAGACAGAAGAATTAAGAAACAGAAGAAGAAATAAGCGTAAGGCCGCCAAACGTGCTCTTGAATCGTCTGAAGACGATACTGGCTTGGAGAAGGATCACCAGAATTCGTCATCTGTTTCAGACGGTATATCATTGATGAATTCTGATAACTCGTTAACAAATATTCCTATGTTTTCAGACTATAAATTGCATGAAAACATCAAGAATCCAAACTTGGTTCTTGAACAGCAGTCTAATTTGCCTTCGTCAGCATCTATCTATGATGATTACAGATACAGTACCGCCAACGAATTGCATCGTCACTACCCTCATTTGAATGGACAAAGCACATCGAAATTATCAAGATCCAGTTCTTCTGATGATGTTGTGGAGTTGAACTTCGGCACCAAGTTGGACCATAAGAAGTTGAGTGACAAAATCACCTCCAGGTTGAGAGAGTCGAGAGGCAAAGAAGAATAGTTTAGTTCTGTTTATTTAACTCCTTGTAAATACTCTGTTTTAATCCCACTATTTAATTTGGTTCCAGTAACTAATCTCAATAATAAATTTAATTTGTATCTGACTTCAATACCTGTAAAAGATTACAGATTGGTATATGTATACATCGTAACTACTTTACACTAATTAACACTGGCTTGTCTTTCGTAAAACTCAGACACTTGTGTGGAACTGGTTGCATCTTCAATACCCTTGTCATCTCTTATTCTCAAAAAACGGGGGAATCTCAATGAAATACCCTTACCATACTCTTGGTGAGCTGCTTTGTATATAGGACTCAACGATAAATCAGCCGTCAAGACCTCAAATATTGTAGTTGGCTCAAACCACACGTCCGGAACGGCATTGGAGTTGGTAGTGTCATATACATAATAATTCTTAGCTTGACTAATTTCAGTAGGCTTCAATCTCGCGTGAATAGACGTAAGGTCTTCATCACTGAAACCCGTACCAATCTTACAGGTAGTTTCGTATTCTCCGGTGTCCTGGTTGTATGATGCAAGCAAGAAGCCACCATAAGTACCAGTTCTTTTTCCTCGTCCAATATAACCACCGATCACCACCAAATCCAAGGAATCCCCTACACCTTGCAAGTAATCTTTCTTCAACTTCAACCAATTTCTAGATCTCTTAGATGGCTCATAGTACGAATCTTTTCCATTCAACATCTTAACCATCAACCCTTCACACGAGTCTTTCACAGATTGGTCTAAAAATTGTTGCAATTCATCTAGGTTAGATGAGTTCCTTGCTGTAGCAAATTTGAATTTTCCATCTATCTCCGACAAGTTCTCTTGCATCACTGCCCTTCTCACATTGAGAGATTTGGTAATCAAAGACTCGTCATTGTAGTACAACAAATCAAAAGCAAATAAACAGATATGTACCTTGATGTCCTTTTCGTCAACATCCTTTCTCTTTCTGGTAGATAATACTTGGAAAGGAAGAATCTTATTATTCACTCTATCCCACGCAACTGCCTCGCAGTCCATCACCATGGATATATTACCTTCTTTGGTTTTCAAAACGTCTTTCAAAATCGCGACCAAATCAGGATACCTTTGCGACATGTCTTCTGAGTTACGCGAGTATATTCTGATGGAGCCATCGGCTAGCAAATGAACTTGTGCCCTTTCACCATCGTACTTGTACTCGCAGGTGAACTCTTCACCCTGGAATCGATCTAACACTTCAGTAATTGACTTGGTAGGTTTGGCCAACATTGGCTTTAAAGGTATACCAGGCGTCAACTGAACGTGATCTAGCAAGTTGTCGATTCCAAACTCGTATGCCTTGTTGATGATAATTTCGTAATTGGGAATAGTCGAATACGCTTCTCTAATGATATCCTCTACCTGTGTTAACTTGTCTGGATTGACTTTCTTACCTGATTTCGATTCGTAGTTCAAAAACGCTTGTGCTAAACTGATCAACACAGTTTTCTCAGCCAACCCAATTCTGAGCTTACCTTCCAAAGATCTGATTAAAAATTTGGCTTCATTTGACTTCAAAGTGCACGCAGTCAACATCTTATTGATGATACCAATCTTTTTGGACTGCGAATCCTTACCAGTAGACTTTGCGATTTTGGTCAAGTTTTCGAAAACGACATCCACATCTAACGGCTGTGGTTTAAACATAGTGGGCTGGCCCGATCTGGACTTTTGGGCCACACTACCCAAATCACCCACTTCCTGGTAGTCTTTCTTGATTTTGGTGGTGGGTCTACCGTAACATTCACTGATGGCCTTTATCAAGAGTGTCTCACCTAGACCTAGTTCCAAATCAGGTTCGTAATCCGGACCCAACCGGTTAATGAATAGATACACAATCTTGACCAACTTGTCGACCGAGGACTGTTGCAAGACCTCTAAGAAAAACTGTGAAACTATGCTGATTATAGCCAATCTGGAAGACTCGGACTCGATTTTATCGAATATCTCGGTCAATTTGGCGTAGGGAATCTTCTGGCCAATGACATCATTTTTATGTTTTTCCTGCTCAACTTTGGACATGGTGAGAAGCTGTTTTGCCTGCTGCAATTCCTCTTTCTTGGGCTTTTTATCAGTAATGAGTTCTTCACTCTCGCTGGGATCGGTATCTTCTTTGTACTCAGGAGGGGTGGTGGACAGCTCAAGTTTCTGCTTTTTAGCAGGTGGTGAAGACGGTGGCGACGTTTTCTCGGGGGAGAGCGGTCTTGCGGCCGGTTTCTTGGCTTTGGAAGCGTTGCTGGTGGCCGAACCACCAAAGAAGCGTGCTATACTCTGTTGCTGCGGAGCCATGGCACAATGGGTGTTTTCGTATGGGACAGTAAATCTAAGACGGGTGGGATGTAAAATGGCGCTGCTTTTTAACCGGGATATGCCCCTGAACATACGATTGTGGTAGTGGGTGTCGCTTTTAGCCTGGTGTGACAAATAATTCAGTGGTTTGGTGATATATTTCAGTACGCGTACTTTTTTGGTGACTAGTCTGCGCGAGCCGAAAAGGGTGTGATTTACGAGAGATATGGTACTAACTGATGGCCAGGCGTGAGTGGGTTGCATGGGGGGCATCATGGACGCAGTCTGACTGTAGTAGTCGTAGGAGCGATGGAAGTAGTTAATTAGCAAGTAGAGTGTCAAGCAGTGTATTGTATGTGTACATGGTAGCGCACCAACCAACAGTGAGGATATGCTGCGCTACAAGGCCCCATTGGGATTACGCTGCCTTAGATGTACTCAGTCGGAGCTCCATTCTGTAGCGGTTTACGTATTACTCCGACTCTGCTCTTCTTTTATTTGCTCTACAGTGTTATTTATTAGTCTAACGACTACAGCGCTTAAATCTGACATAGGAATAGAATCAACCACGGCTTTCACACTAGCCCCAAAATACCACCAGCAAACACTACACACGCACTCAATGGCTACATCTATTGTTACACTATTCTCTAAATACTCACGTCCCAGATGCTCTGCGGACCCCTCTCCTCATACACATCGCTGTCTATGAACAACTCCCGCCCGTGGTTCGAATTGTTGGAGAAGATCTGCTTGGAGTAGATCTCACCCCCCAAGAAGTAGATGTCGTCCCAGGAGCCGCCCTTTTCCTTTGGTTTTTTCCACTCTGGAAAGTAGTCCGGGTACTTGGCCAATCTGATCGAGCTGGGAACCTGGGCCAAGTCGTTCTGTATATCGGCATCAATGTCATCCTCGGCCTGCTGGTACTTGGCCAAAGTCGAGTTTACGCCGTTGGAGTTGCCGTTAGAATTGCCATTCTTGCCATCAGCACGCGGCTCGTGCACAAGGTAGTCCTCGGACAACTTGTACAAGACGGCCTCTTTGAAGCCGGCTATCTTGCCGGTGGAACCAACTAATATCACGTTAGAGTAGCATTCCTGTCTCTTCTCCAAATCTGGTATCAATTTCAACGCTTCATACACGTTTTCGGCTACGATATTGATCAACTTAGACGCACCCTGGAATCTTTCTTTGCCCACGGCGATCTTCGACCCGGTCTGGGAATCGGTGAACTTGTTGGTCTCGAGTTCTCGGTTGGGCTTTTCCTCCAGCTCTTCCTCCTTTTTAAGTGCCTCTTCTTCCTGCTTGGTACCGTTGGAGGGCTCTACCGACTCCTCGGTGATTTTCTTAGCAACATCAAACTCGTCATCCGCGTCGTTGTTCAAGTCGTCAAACGAGTAGAACGCGTCCTGGTGGTCGTTCAACACCTCGTAGATGTTGGAGGTCTTCAAGTCCTCAATCTGGGATTCTGTGAAGCCGGGCAAAATCTTGGCCAACTCCTCGTTTATGATGCTGCTTCCGACGGAGGGCAAATATTTGCTGGCGTACTTGACAATCTGGTAGCCCACCACAGGCACAATCTGGGTGGATTCGTAGCCGATGTTGACCACTACCGAGTTGGTGGAGGAGCCGACCCCAAAGGTGGAGGCCAAGGAAATATCCAAAATGTTGAACGCCGTGAACTCCAAGGACTCTATGACGTATTTGGTGATGTACTCGATGTTGGTTCTGGACCACGTGAGCGAGGGGATGATCAAAAGCAACGGGATCTGGTTGATGGTGATAATGGGGTTGTTGGTGATGACACTCTGCAAGATAATCTTGAGCAAGTAGTTGAAGGCGTTGACGTCGGCGATCTTGCCGGACTTAATCGGATATATTTCCGCCAACTTGCCGTCGGCCTCGCCCTTCTTCGACTTGTACTCTTTGGTTATGGGGTCCTGGTACACGACGGACGGGATTTTGTACTGGGGCGGGGACAACGAGTCCTGCAACCCAAACGAGAAGAGCGTGTGTCTGGAGCCCGGGTGGACCACTAGGAAGTTTTCTTCTTTGTACAATGGCATTTCTGCTTACGTGTGCCGTCTTTTGTGCGTGTTTCGGCCTGCCACCCACTCGGTTGTTTATGAGCGCAGAAAAGTTGGTGATTTTTCGGGTTTTTTGGCCGCCGCGCACGACCCGGCGCTACCACGCGGATCCAGCCCGGTGCCGGAGATGTTTGCCCGGCAACGGCCTGCATGCTACAGCGACTGGTTCCGTGGTTGTCCCGTTCATTCCTATACAAAAACGTCAAAATATGCTATATATGCTAGTCCTCGTCGCGTCCACGCACGTTGGCCAAGAACTTGTTGTAGTTGGCCCGGGTGCCGAGGATCGACTTCTTGCTGGTGGTGGTCATCAGCCGCTTGATGCCGGAGTAGTCCTGCTCATTGAGAATGGGCGCCGGCTGGACGTGTGTGGGCGAAACGTTGTTGGAGGTTCTGTGGTCGTCGTAGTAGTAACTGCTGTTTTCGTCGTCGTCGTCGAGCGAGTCCCGCAACTTGACCTCGTTGATGAAGGGCAACTCGCCCGAGTCGTGGTTGGTGTGGATCGGCAGCGGCACGTGCGGGAGTCTCTTGCTGAGAGAGTCGATGGAGCCGCCCCTGCTTCTTCTTTCGTGGAGGGTGGGGGACGACTGTCTTCTGCCCCCAAGCGATTTGGGGTCCGTGTTCACGCGGAAAAGCTTGGGCAAGTGGGCCGAGGGCGCCTTGTGGAGCTCCGGCGTGCTCTGGTACCTGTCTTCGTGCAATTGCCGCTGCACGGGCCGGAACGGCTGGACGCGAATGGACGAGTGTCTTCTCTGCCGGACTTCCGGTTCAGACTCGTCGCTGGTCTGTTTCGACAGCAGCAGGACGGTGTCGATATCGTCGTAGTCATCGGTCGACGGCTCCTCGGCGGTTTCCGGCTGGGCCGGTTCCGGGTGCGGCAGGGCCGGTGCTCCGAAGCGCATCTTCAAAGCGTCCAAAAACCGGTTCAAATCGTCCAATTTCACGAGGCCGAGGTAGAGGCTGGCTCCGCCCACAAGAAGGCCCCCGAGGAGCGCCAATTTGAGCACATTGCCCAAGACCAAGGCGTAGTTTATGAGGGTGTTCTGCCATCTGTACACCAATAACAGGGCAATTGCGCCCAACGCAAAGCTCTGCGGGTGGAATTTGAGCACTTCTGTGCTGGTGGAGTCGCCGATTTTTTGCATGAGGGCGGCGGGGAACGAGGCGACGGTGGCGATGGCACCGGGCGTCAGCAGCAGGGTGGTGGGGCTCGGTGGTGGAGCGTTCTTTGTAGCCGGTGGTGGGTGGGATGGTTTATTATTGTCGCGTCCCAATTGGGAAGGAGCAAGTGCGCTTTTCTTGTCACCGTCTTTACTCTCATCCACCACCTTGTAGGAGCAGTCGGCCAACTCGTTGATGTAGTCGTCGACCTTCTTCTTCTCCTGCGAGTACTCGTCCTGCGGAAGCGGCCCGGCGTCGCTGTCCAATTTTTTTAGCCGGAAAACCCCGTCGGGGTCCTGTTTGTACACCAACTTCTTCTTCTTGGTGGTGGTGGTGGTGGCCATGGCACGTGACTGTGTGGTGGGGCCAGGAACAGCGGGTCGACACAAGTGGTAACCGGTAGTGTGAGTGGGAAGCAGAAAAGTGCCAGAATGGACCAGAAAGGAAAGTAGCAGTAAACCACCAGAAACCCAAACGTATAATCTGAAATTGAGATATCTGGTAATATAAATATTTCAGGTGCGAAACGTCAAGATAATACCCCTCCGTGCCGTGTAGATAGTGCTGCGAATTAGCCTGGAATGTAACTACAGAAACCGGGCTCCAAAACGGGGTCACAACAATACCTATTGGCAACTGATAATGAGACAATGTCTGTGTCCAGTGTCGCACTAATTGTGGTAGCATGGCATTGTTGGCGCTCGTCACACTAATGGGGGCATTTGTAAACACCGGTGCCGGATGCAAAACGGGCACCACCACGCAGTACCACAGTAATATTATGTAGAGGTCACGTAGAGATCACGTTCGGTAGCGCTCCGGGTTATACGCATCTTGACCCAGCCGATACGCTTTTGGTGTTACTGATAGCAGTAGTCAAGCCGCAGTCGAGAACAATACGTTGTCAACTGGAATTAGACGACGAGAATGCCGCCGCTGTGTCATTGGCTGCCACACCATCCATTATCCGTGCACAGAGTCCGTTTGACACCCTCGAGATGCCGGCGGGAGTGCTACCCCAGACCTATGACCCGATTGGTGACCATTGCAGCTGGATTGGGATATTCGGATCAGTATTGATGTTTTGCCTATTTAGGAGTGCTAAGTGGTTGCATGGGTACGACCGTGCGCGCCCTTATTTCTCGCACTACATTTCCTAATTGGGTTAAATTGATATATTACACACTGTAGACACTTTGTCTATCTAACTCTGCTAGTATACATAATAGTACTGGCTCTGTTTCTATAACAGACCCCCGCGTATTCTTCTCGCCAACTGGATGTCCTTTTGCATAATCGTCACCCGTTTGGCGTGTATGGCACACAAGTTGGTATCCTCTAGAAGGTGGATCAAAAACGCTTCACACGCCTCTTGAAGCGCTAGCACTGCGTTGGACTGCCATCTGATACCGTAGTCGGCCCCGATATACTCTTCCGCCACTTCTTTGACCAACCGCGCAAACGGCAACTTCCGGAGAAGCAAGTCGGTAGACTTTTGAAAGTGTCTGATTTCTCGTAATGCCTTGGTTCCCGGTCTGTATCTTCTTTTGGTAACCGTGGCAGGAGTCTGCGATGGATCGCCCGGTTGGTTTCGATAGAGCCCGGTCTGCAATTGCCTGTTGGCGAGCGCAGAGGATGATGATCCTGTCGTGGGGCCAAATTGCTGGTTTCGTCTATTTTCCCGCTGCAACTCCCGCTCTCGCTGTCTTCTCAAAGCGGCAGACGACTGCGGCTGTGCACGGTTCGAGCCTGTCGATATCCTGGCCATGGCTGCTGACTGCTGTAGTCTTCCAATTGGGCTGATCTCGAAAGAGCAGAGGGGATTTTAGCGATTGAAATTTCGAACTACGCTTTTGTGGTAGCCAGCCATGTTGTTTTTGTGCAGGATAAAATATACTACTATACGTACTGGTTCCAGATGTCAGGAAGGGCGGCGGGGCTATTGCTATATACGAGATCCCCGGGCGGCAAGGGGACCTGCTGCGCTATAGAGTTGTGCTGCAAAATTGTTTGCCGAGTTAGAGAGGCAATATTTAGTTTGGAAACCGACTTCCATTTCTCGCCATTAGTGGGATATGCCCCGATGTACTTGTAATCACCATTGAACGATTTTGAGCAGTGCGACACCCCAGCGGGAAGCACTATGAGATCGCCACTTTTGAGGTCTACTTCGAGGTGTTCCTGTGGTATAGTTGTGCCGTCTAGTTCTTGGGGGACAATGTTCACGTCCAAACCGAGAATTAGACTAGAGTAGCCCTCCGTAACAAGATAAGCTTCGTGCACGTTATAGTGGTAGTGAGTATTGACATAGGCGCCCCATGACTGCTCTGCTTTCCAGCCATTCGGCACGATGATTTCGTTTAGTAGGCGTATCTTGTCATTTTCCTGGTTCTTGTTGAACTCTGCGAGTGTTTTCGCACCCACTACTTGTCTATACACTAGAACTGGGAGTTTCGAGTTGGGCGTGTTGGTAGTGGGGAAATCGCAGGCGTACACCTCTATACGAGGAGGCGCTGTAGTGGAGAACATGCTTACTGTATCTACCAATGCGTTTTGCCCAGGTTGGGGCTGAAGCCGTTTATATAGAATGGTGTGCCGGAACACATTACTGTTTTTCGCAATCGTATCCCGAACACAGTTCCGTTTCTGGATGCGTATAGGCGATATGGATAACAAAGGTGAGCGAGTGGAGCGTCGCGTAGATGCCAGATGTAGATCGTACAGAGCTGTAGCGGGTGAGTTGTACTCCCCTTGTCTAAATACAGTAGGCCAGAAGCCATAAACTGCACAGAGCGACTTAACTATTACTATAACTATTCCTACGGGTGGTGTGCACACAAAAGATAGCCGCTCCGATATGCCTTGCTCAACCACAGCAGACTGGCAAATGCAGACGTAGCTAGCAAGCCTGGCGATTGCTATGGCAGTTGCGGCAACCCGCTATGACATCATAGTCACGTGGCTCTCTGCGCCAGCCGCTACCATCACCACCCAGCCCTACTCTACTAACAACTAACTAACAACTAACTAACAACTAACTAGCTGCCATTACTACACACTCCCTCACCAGCAACAGCTGCCACCACCACAAACCACAATGGCCCCCTCCTTCAGCCCTGCCAGCCCTATCGGGAGACGTCGTGCCCCTACCGGATGCGCTTATCTGCAGGACCAAACCTTCCCCCTTTTTTTCCCATTTCCCGTTTCGTCTTGCACTGAAATTTGGCCGAGGCCACGGCCACGCCAGTGCCAAGTTTCAGCCATTGTCAGACAATTCTGCCACGCTGCTGCTGCCTCCCACCGTAACCGCACCCGCAGAACACGCTCCCGTTGTCAGAATCTGCGTAGCGCCGCCGCAGCCCGAGTTATCGCCCGCCGCAGCCCCACCACCCATTTCTCTGCTCCTGCACACAAGCGAGCGGCACACAAAAGTCTTCCTTCAATTTCAAGTGGTGTGGAAGGTGATAAGTTTCAACTCTAACTGGCAATTGCTTCCTCCCAGTGCTAACAGCTGCTATAGACTGTCCCGTATCTGGCGCTAGTGCTACATTCCGTTGCGACTCCCCGAGGACATTGCTCACAGCGTGCTGGTCCCGTGACTGCCCCCAATCCCACCCCATTAGCCCCCACTATCCAGCCATAGTAATTTCACCCACCCTCCGCGAAACACATCTCCGTCTTTCGCCACACACTTGCCCCGAAAACACCCCGTTTTTCGTCGCACCTGCCCCGTACCGTGCCCGGCACCTCCCCCAGCAGAAATCCCGGCCGCCTGCCCTCACAAATACCGCCAGAAATGAGCCATTCCGTCTACCAGAGCAACGGTAAGCCCTTGTCCCAGCAGGCCCTCTACCAGCAGAAATTGAGACAGGGCATCTACACGTCTCCCAGCGGAGCAACCGTAGGCGTCACCTCCAACGCCTCCGACACCGCTGCGCTTTTGGCTGCGTCCACCGATTTAACGGTCAGACCGAGCTACGAGCGGAAAATCGCTCCGGAAGCGCACAATGCGGCGATAGCCGCCAAAAAGGAGAACATCGTGCCCTGGACACGTGACGCCGCCGACCCCAGCGCCGTTGACGCCGGCCGCCTGCTGACTTTGACCAGCCAGTACACGACCACCACCACCGGGTCCAACGTGTCGTACGTCGGCACCGGTATCCCCTCTTTGAAGGGCACCTCCATTTACCGTGCCGCCAACGAGAACCTGACGCTGACCATGACGTCGCGCATCAACCCCGAAAAGGACGTGAAGCGTATCGGGCTTGTTTCCAAGAACTCGGGCAGCAACGTGTTGGACATCAACAAGATCTCGCATTTGGCCAACAAGAACCTGACCAAGTCGTTGAACTCGCGCTTCAACCCGGACTTGGACTACCGGTCCGGTTTGAAGGCCGGTCCGACCGAGTACTTGAGCCAGGACGAGGAGGACTTGGCCGCTACCGGCGCATCGGCCCTGTTGAAGCACGGCTCGGGCTTATCGGACCGGTTTCTGTCCCAAACCAGATCGCAATCGTTCCGCGCCGTGGATGTGGTCAACAGCACATTATTGGCTGCCGCCAATGAGAAGGCCAACTCGCGTTTGCAATCCTTAAGCTCAGGAGTCGATCCTAAGGATTTCAAGGCCCAGGCTCAGTTGTATGCTGGTGCCTTGGCCATTGCCCAGAAGAATAGCGAGGCCAGATTGGCCAAAACCAAGGCCGGCTTGATTGATTTGGGCGGTGGTTTGACCATTTCACAGGCTGAGTTGGACAAGATGGCCTCTTTGGTCGTGCAGCCAGTTTTGAACGACATTTCCGACAAGGCCGCCTCCCAGCGTAAGTTGGACCAGCAAAAGACCAAGAAACAGCAGCAATTGCATCAGGCACACCAGGAGGCCAAGAAGGAGGAATACGCCGCCAAGTTGAAGGAAAAGGCTGAAATTGAGCAAGCAAAGCAACAGCGTGCAGCAGAAAACGAAGACCGCAAGAAGGCCGAGGATGATAAGTACACCGCGTACCAGGCCGAAAAGAACGAAGCATTGCAGGCTAAGGTCCAGGAATTAAAGGCTGCTGAGCAGAAGTACGCTGAAGAGAAGGCAGAGTTATTGGCTGAAAAGCAAGCCAACCAGGATCGTATTGACACCGAAGAAGCCGGTTTGATTAGCGACAGAAAGGCTGAGTTGGACAACTTACAGGCCGAAAAGGACGAAATCGTCAAGCCCGTGTTGGATGAGTTGGCCACGGAATCAGCCAAGTTGAAGGAACTTACCGATGCTAAGGACGAATTGTCCAAGGAAGTGGCCCAGTCCGAAGACCAGAACAAGGAGTACGAGTCCAAATTGGCTGAATTGAAGGAGAAGTTGGAGGCCACCGCCAAGGAAATTGAGCAGTACACCTCTGATTTGGCTGAATCCAGCCAGAAACACGCAGAGACCTCGAAACAAGTGGACGACTTGAACCAGTACACGATCGACGAGCTCAACAAGACTGAGGCCGCTGATTCTGAGTTGGACGGCAAGATTGCTGAGTTGGAAAAGACCAAGCAGGAGCATTTGGACGAAAAGGCCGCTAAGAAGGCTCTGATTCTCGAAGAAATCGACCAAAAGGTGAAGGATGAACATGCTATTAATAGTGAGTTGCCTGAACACTTGCGTAAAACAGTGGACGAGTCCAAGTTGAGAGATACCGGTGACTTATTCGCCGGGGAAGAGCCAGAAGTGAAGGAGGTTCCACTTTTACCAGAAGCGGAAGCAGAAGCGGCCCCAGAACCTGCTGCTGAACCTGCTCCAGTGAAGAAGGCTGTCCCAGCTGCCGTACCTATTGTTTCGCCCAAGAAAAAGGACCCCAAACAGTCTTCCTTGAAGAGATTAAGCAACCTTTTCAAGAGCAACAAACCCAAACCAGTGATCAATCCCGAAACTGCTCCTTTCCACAAAAAGGTCAAGATTGAGGCCGAGGCCAAGGCTGCTGCCGAAAAGGAAGCTGAAGCGGAACCAGTTGCTGCTGCTGCTGCCGAACCGGAAGAAGATGTGATTGGATCCGGAAACGGCACATCTGAAGCCGACTTTGAAGGTGTAGACGACACATCATTGACCGATATTGGCAAGCCTAAAACCAAGGGCAGTGTGTTCAAGGAAGAGGAGGATTAGAGTTGTTATGCACTGCTGTGCTCCATTCGTTCAATTCTTGCTAGAGTCTCTGGACACAGAGAAACTCTTGAAAAACATGTTTTTTTATATATACTACTTCTTACAGCCTGTTCTAGGCGTTTCTATACTGATTTTTACCATTGATTGCTGTTGTAGCTCTTGTTTGTACTATTATATACATATGTAATAATCTATACATTGAAAAGTTTAGCAGCCATGTCGCAAAATGGTGCACTGGGTTGTGTGCAGTACGCGACATTTTCTTCAGTATCGACCATCTTCTTTGCACCATGTCAGCGACAGCACTTGCGGCAGTAAGGAACCACTTCAGGCTTGAACATTGTGATACAACTGCTGTGCAGACATGTCAGAAACCAAAACAGAGTCTTCGTTGCGAAGCATACTCAGAAAGTACAACTTCAAACTCGCAGATGCCAGCGATGAGTATATACTAAGAAGAAAGAACCAGATGGTGCTATTCATGACAGCTTCGGCCGTAACTATATTTGCTTCTAGGTTTGCGTACAAGTCGACTATTCTGAGACAATTTGTGCCGACTTTGTTCCAGGGTAACCATCATCCTCCCACCAGCTACAATTTCACCCACGACGCAGCTGTGGCGGTGGGGACTGGTACGTTGTTGTGTGGTTCTGTGAGTTCGATGATTATCTTCGGTACTGCCTGGATTATCGATGTGTCCAGTATCAAGGAATTCAGCTGGAGAATGAAGCATTTGATGGGTGGTTTTGAGCTGGAGGTCAAATTGAGTAAGTTGCCCATGGATGAGGAAAGCGCATACATACAGGATAGTTTGAACGATCTCTTGGAGGGCAGATACGATGAGGAAACGGAGAACCAGTAGCAAGTAGTAGTGTCTGTAGGACAGGATCTGTATATAGAAGGTATTGCTGTAGCGCAATAGCGGTGCAGTATTGTGAATAAACAAGAATTTTTACAATAGCCGTGGCGGCTGGTGAGATGCCGCTGGACCTGCGAGTGAGATTGCGTAGTGTGATGCTGTGCTGGTCCGGTGTGGCAGCGGGTAGCACCGGTCGTTGGTAAGCACTGTATATATCTCACGTGATCATACACGTGATTGCGCGCACGTGACCGCACCCTATTTTCCGCCCCTACAAGGCACTGCAGTTCTCCACCACCACCTCCACACAACACCATCCAAAACAGCCAAACGCAGCCCAAAATGCCCAAACTCGAGGAGTGGGAAATCAAAAAGTACTGGCAGATCTTCCAGGGCCTCAAACCCACGGCAAACAAGCTCACAGGTGAGCAAGTTTCACCGGTATTGAAGAACTCACGGTTGCCCAATGACCAGTTGTCCAAAGTATGGGAGCTCAGTGACATAGATAACGACGGCAAGTTGGATTTTGAGGAGTTCTGCATCACCATGCGGTTGATCTTTGATTTCATCAACGGTAACATCACGCTGATTCCGCTGGAGTTGCCCAATTGGTTAATTCCGTCATCCAAATCGCACTTGATTGCCGCCAACCGGGCCGTGAACGCGCAAAACACGGGCTTTGATTACGATGACGACGATGACGACGACCAATTGAGCGACGACTTTGACTGGTACATCAGTCCCACCGATAAGGCCACATACGAAACCATATACAACTCCAACAGCGACCAGTACGGGCGGGTCAAGTTTGACTCGCTCAACGGGTTGTATGCCAGTTTGGGAAAGGTTCCCCAGGCGGACATATCGAGTGCGTGGAACTTGGTCAACCCCAAGTCGTTTGAAACCATCGACAAAGACCAGGTTTTGGTGTTTTTGCACATGTTGAACCAGAGAGAGAACGGGAAACGCATTCCGCGGGGCGTTCCGGCCACTTTGCGGGCGACGTTCTCCAAGGAAGTGCCCAATTACGACGTGCAGGCCAGGGCCCCACAGGTGATCAATTCGGCCGAGCTGTCCGGATCGGGTAAGAAGTCTTTTGCCAGCAGCTATTTGAGCAAAATCACCGCCAGCAGCCAGCCCGTTACCGGAACTGACTTTTCTGCCACCGAGGGCACCGATTGGGAAGAGGTACGGTTGAGAAGAGAGTTGGTTGATTTGGAGAAGTTGTTGGATAAGGCGCAGAATGGGGTGAAGGATTCTGCTGCTGATGACCAGTTGGGTGTAACCAAGTACGAGTTTGAGCAGTTGTTGAAGTACAAACAGGAGCAGTTGAACAGCTCCAGTTCTGGTAGCGGCAAGGACTTGAAGGATGTAGCTGCAGATATCGATTTGATAGAGACGCACGTGACCTCGTTGCGGGAGTACTTGAGCACGAAGCAGTCGGAATTGAGTCTGTTGCAGCAGGAGATCGCGGCGTTGCGGGGATAGGTGTAAATGTACAATGACAGTAGTGGTGATTTAGTGTGGGGTTGTATACTGTAGGAAGTAGTTGCAATTGCTTTAGGGTATACGATACGTAGTGCGCTATCATAAGTGGTTAGAGAGTATCACTTCTATTTCAGAAACTTCATAGAAATATACAGCAGTTACGATATAGACTGTTTGAGTTCCTCTAATCATGGATCAGCAATGACTATCTTCATTGGGTTGAAAAGATGGACTATCTTAACGCAATTGCACTTACCGCAGCACAGTAAAGCACATGAGACGCAAATTAAACGCACCCTAAAATACACCTCAGCTTTCCTTTCTGCTACTCTGCAGTAGCTTCTCAAAATACTCAATCCAAACTACACTCCTGTCTACTGTATATGTTTATTGCTATCTGCTATCTACCTATTTCTTCTCTTCCTCCTTAGGTGGTTCTGGCTCTGGAGTAGGCAACTTGAAGTTCTCTGGGGTAAAGTCCTTACCCTCACCAACTTGTTCCCACACCGAGGATCCCACAGAGAAGTTTCTCCATGCCTGTGTCAACTCCAATGGCTCGTAAACCACACGCTTCTTCTCTTCATCATATCTGACTTCGGTGTAACCGGTGGTGGGGAAGTCTTTTCTCAAAGGATGGCCCTCAAACCCGTAATCGGTCATGATTCTTCTCAAATCAGGATGGCCCTCAAAGAAAACACCAAACAAATCATACGTTTCTCTTTCAAACCAGTTAGCACCTTGGAAAATAGGCACCACGGATGGAACAGCGGAAGTTTCGTTGGCATACGTCTTGACTCTGATTCTCGAGTTGTGTCTGACACTCAACAAGTTGTACACGACATCGAATCTGTTGGTTCTGGAGGGATAGTCAGCAGCAGTGACATCCACACACGATTTGAACTGGGCGGCGGTATGGTTCTTCAAAAAGATCATGGTGGGTCTTAAAGCCGAGGGAGCCACGTAGATGGTCAATTCGTCTTTCCAGACAGAGAATTGCTGGATGTATTTGGGCAAACAGGCCATTATGTAGGTACCGAACTTGTGCAACTCTTCAATTTGCACCTTGTACTTTTCAGTTGGGTTGACCAATGGTACAAAAGGCACTTCCGGCTTCTTTCTGGGCAACTCGTTCAAGTTGGGCAATTCCGAGGAATGGCCGTGCTCAACTCTGAGCACGCTATGCGACGAAAAGGCTCTTTTTATGGGTGTTATACGGGCTGGTCTAACAGCCTTTAAAGATCTGGAAATCATGGCCTAAAAGTATGCAAAAGGGGGATAAAATGACAGGTAAAACGGCCGGAAAAAGAAAGAATATGAACTAGACGCTGTGCTACTATAGAAGTGACACTGGCTTGGTCGGAAAATGCAGTGGGAGGGCCGATTTATGCAGTTCTAGCTGGAAAATGTGCCTTGTATTAGTGTATACAATTTTTTTCTCACTGTTCATAATTGGTTTCATTTGGTTTTTCATTGGCCGGAGCGCGGGTCGTGTGCGGGAGAATCCGGTCACGTGACGTGGCTCGCCAACGGGTATGTGAAAAGCCCATTTCCATGGGGGTGGTGGTTGGGTGGTGGTAGGGCGTACCTGCAGATACCAGCGGGCAGCTGGAATGGGGCGTCAGGTGGGGGTACGATGAGTAGAGTGATGATTATCGGTGGTGCACTTCTGTGTATTGCCTATTGTCGAGCTGCATGCTGGACGGCAGCGAATTACAGTTCACTTACAGATACAGATCTGCTCGTCCAGATGCAATGGACGTGTCCACGGCTACAATTACATGACAATTACAATTCCACAGCAAGGAAGCAATGTTGCACCGCAATTATAGTCTGGGTCCTGCATACACCCTGATGACGATAAGGCTGTAGCACGCATATACTAACCCTAAACACGACTAAGGTTTTACTAAAAATGCCAACTGCGTGCAATTCCGCACTTGGCCAGCATAAGTCCGCACCCTACCCCCCTTTAGCCCTAGTTATGGTTCCGTCAAATGGATATCTACTTCCGCAACGTCAAAACCGGATTTACGAGATTGTGAGAAACAAAAATAGAACATGACACACGCATTACTGCTATGTCCGGAACACTCAGCCATGCAGCGGACGTAGCCACCGCATGCTCGCACTGAATGTGGCGGCCCTGCGGCGGCATTCTCTGGCTTGAGAACGGAACGCTTAGCCTGTGCATTGTCTCGTCCGGTGAGCCCCTTTTGTCTCTGGGGGTATACGGTGAGCGGACTTATCCCAACCTGTAAAACCACACGCACCGCAGTGCATTTCGGATTTGTCTTCCGTAGAAAATAATGCGAGTTTTTACCACGGAAAAAAGTTTCTAATAACTCCAACAAAACCGCACATACAGAATTCACACCCAAATTTCTCAGTGGTGGTACCACTATCAGCAAACCCATCAACACCAGCCAAATATTCTGCACACGCTGGTTCCAACATGAGCGAGCCAGCACCCTCATTGCCCTACTCCAGTCTGGAATCCCCAGTCGCAGCCCATATGCAATCCGGCGAGGAAGGGTCCTCTTCCAAGCCCAAAAGACTGAGACGAAGCTACAGTTGTGGCCCGTGCAAACTCCTCAAAATCAAATGCGATTTGCAGATCCCGTGTGCTTCATGCCAGCGCTTCAAGCGAGCCGACCGCTGCTTGCAGCACCCCCCACAACCTCCCAGTCAGGAGGAATTACATAAAATTAAAGAGCGCAAGAAACGTACCAACATCAAAAAACTCAGGCTCACCAGCAACTTGGTTCTGGCGTACAATGCTAGCAATGACTCGCTACCATCCATGTCCACCTCCATTACTAACGCATCGCGCCAGATTATCGCTAGCATCGAAACCCCCATCAAATACAGCAATGTAGACCTCCACCGGTATCCCATGCCGTACCCCACTGCGGACCAGCAGCTGCAACACTACTACACACAGGGCCTCGGTCTGCTTCCGTATGTGGTTCCGCAGTTCCGGGTTCCGCTTGCTGCTCCAGTTGCACCGGCACAGACGCAGGAGCCGGTACCGGTGACGGTTCCGGCCACCGTCATCGAGCAGCAACTCGCGCAGGACCACAACACACATATCGCGCTTCTGATGGTGGATGTGAAGCGCATCAAGCGGCTCCTTCCCACCTCGTTTGAAGTTTTCGAGCAATTGTTCCGGTTGTACCTCAAGCTGATGAACGACCAGATCATGGACATCATGAACTACGACACTATGAAGCAGCAGATTCATCACGTGTACTTCAAGGTGGCTGCCATCAACGACGAAGACGCCCTGAAGTTGCTGAGTTCCGTAGACTTCAGTGTAGTGGAACTCCGTAGTCTCAGTTTGCTTTTTATCATTCTCGCAAACGGCTACTTGTTCGACAGTCTGGAGCTCCATAACTTCTTGATGGAACGAACTCTATTCACCGCCAAAGTAGATATTATCAACGACTGGATCAAGATTTCCAAGTTCATCAAGCTCAAGGTGGTAAGCTACAGCAAGATCACAGACATCTTGTACTTGTTGGATTGGTACTTTATCATCAAGAACTATTACACGTATCTGAACCAGATCATCCAGAACTACCTCGAGTTCAACAACTTGTTGAACTATGCCGTGTTGAACAACCAGTTTATGGAGTACATCGAAGACCCCGATAAGGAGCACATCAACACCACCTCCAACAACAACATCAGCGACGCAGCCAACATAGCTGTGACGTCATCGATCGCATCGGCTCCTTCGACGGTGGCTTACCCACAATCATTTGAATTCAAGCTTTTGGCACGCTACTGGATGCAGTTGCGGTTGGTGGAAATCGAGTTCACGTTTTTCCAGTACAAGGGATCGCTTCTTCTGTCCAACCAGCTCAAGAACACCATAGTGCCACACCAGCAGTTGTTGCGTTCTTTGTACGGTGACAACTTGCTGTCGATCACCAACCCGTTGGTCAAGTTTGCCATTCAGGTGTGGGGCTTGTACTACCGCAGGTCCAAGTACCTGACCTCCATCAAAGATATCATCAAAAGCTACTTGGAATTGTACGGAGACATCATGGGGTTGTACATAAAGGAGATACATATCAACGAGCCGCTTCTCCGGACCAAAGAGCCGTGGAGCTCCGATCTCGAGTTCAACTCCCAGCTCAATCTTTTGATGAAAAACCAGATAGCGCTCACGGTGTTTATCCGGTGGTTGAGTTTTATCCGCATTGAGACCAACTACTTCCCCTCCTTGCGCTACACGTCGTATCTCACGACCATGATGAACTTGTTCAATCATTTCAATCTCATGGACGAAAAGGTGGAGGGCGATTTGTTGACCATTTTGATAGACACGTTCCCCTACCATTACATCCGCAACTTCTATCAGTGTTTGATTTACCAGGCTATCTTCCTCATCATCTTGGAGGACTTCATTCTTATCCGCGACCAGAGGTACAAATTGGACTTGCACCACATCTACTCGTTGATCTTGTCGCGGTTCCAATACACGTTGCAGAAGTTCTTGAATAACGAGCTGTCTTCCGTGGCCACGCTCCACAAAATCGAGTTTTTCAAGTACTCCTTCAGCTTGATCATCGAATTGAGCAACTACCTCAAGCAGCATACCACATCGATTGGCGATTTGACCGAGTTGATCTACCAGTTGAAGATTAACAGCATCAACTTCCAGAACTGGGAGATCCTCATCAACTACTATTTCGGCAGCAGAGAGAATTTCATGAGGTACATAGAGAAGATCTGGGATCTCTTTGAATATCTCAAGAACGACGCCTCTATAAATAACAGCGACGGGCTTGGCGGCGCTGGCCAGAACCCCATTCCCATCACCCACGATCTCTTTTTGGACGACCAGCTCGTGCTTGACAACTGCAACAAGTTGACCGGGTTCGAGTACGACTCGCACCATGTTGTTGACTACATCAAGACCATGGTGGAGCCAAACATCCAGGAGTAGGGGTCCCTATCATGAGCTATGAATATATATGTGAACGCTTAGCATAGTGTATCACGTGCGTGTGGTCACGTGCAATTTCTCAACCGACCGCTTACGCAATCGTGCGGCGCGATTCCGCGGTCTCCACAGATTTTCCACAAGCAGGATTTATGTAGAAACACCCGCCATTGGCCAGTGGCAACCATTGCGTAGTATCAGCCATTGTATAGCTAGCTAGAACGATATGAGTGACCTCAAAGTGGGAGACAAGATCTCCAAAGACATCGAATTCCTGTATGTGCCCATCGACTTGGCCAACTTGGAGTTGTTGAATGCGTTAACGTGTGAAAGACCCATTCAGCTCAAGTTGAGCAAGCTTTTCGATGCTGCCAAGCCAGGCGATAAGCTCTTGATTGTGTCTGTTCCCGGTGCGTTCACGCCGACGTGTACCGAGAACCACATTCCGCCCATTTTGAAGAACATCAAGGAATTGCGGTCCAAATTGGGGGTCACCAATGTGTTGATCTTGAGCTTCAACGATGCGTTTGTGTTGAGCGCCTGGGGCAAGTTGTTGTTGAAACAGAACGTGACTAAGGAGGTGGCTGATTCGGCAGACATTCCTCACGTGTACTTTGTGAGCGACGGTTCCTTCAGCAAGTCGGTTAATTTGTCCAACGCAGACACCGGCAGAACCCAGCGGTACGCATTGGTGGTGGATGCAGCCACCCAGACTGTGGAGTACAAGGGCGTAGAGGTCGAGAGAGGTGTCAAGTACAGTGGTCTTGATGCTATTTTGTCGTATAGATTGTAGAGAGTACCGCAATATACAGCACACTTGTTAGCGCATAGTAGAATCGCATTGCCCTGTAGCAGCATACCAGGAGTTGACCCTGTAGCAGCGGATTGTAGTGCGCTTGTCCAACCTCATGTGCACAATTGATACTGGAGTATAGACTCTGGCGCCCGTATGACTTGGTATATACACTAGGCACTATCCGTGCACTCTACAGGTAGCTCTTCTCCTTTACTAAAACGCTTACCTATAATTGGCTGCGATGGTGGATGTGAACCAAGAGATGTAGAAATGTGGATCCACCAGTAACTGGTTTACGCAACTGCCAGTTGACCAATCCAGAGTAGGGTTCCTGCTACAGCAGCGCAGCATATATTACTTTGCTGGTAACGCAATTACAGTCTACAAACGATACAAGACGGTCTGGCGTGATAAGCCGGAACGACGCTGTCTCCAAGCACTGCCTGGGGCACCAGTTCCTGATCCGCCTCGTTTCGTGGCGGTTACATCATACCATTGTAGCGTATGTGTAACCGCATAGCGGCAGTGGGGTACGGTTCTAGAATTTTGGGGGGGGTGCACGTGACTGGCGGTTTGTGTAATGTTCCACCAAGTTCTCTGTTGTTACCCGGCCCCACGTCTTGTGTCCAGCGGGAAATTGTCGAAAATTCATATATAATTTGCCGTTTCCCCTTAAATTCGATTTCCAGCGCCCATTGCAGAGTCAAAACAGCTCAATTCGTTCGAAATGTCCAAAGTTTACTTCGATATCGCCGCCAACGGCCAAAAGTTAGGGAGAGTCACCTTCAAATTGTACAATGACATTGTGCCAAAGACCACCGAAAACTTCAGAGCCTTAGCCACGGGTGAAAAGGGCTTCGGTTTCGCTGGCTCTGCCTTCCACAGAGTCATCCCGCAATTCATGTTGCAGGGTGGTGACTTCACCAGAGGTAACGGTACCGGAGGTAAGTCCATCTACGGCGAAAAGTTTGCCGACGAAAACTTTGCCAAGAGACACGACAAGCCCGGTTTATTGTCCATGGCCAACGCCGGTCCTAACACCAACGGCTCCCAGTTCTTCATCACCACCGTTCCATGCCCATGGTTGGACGGCAAGCACGTTGTGTTTGGTGAGGTTGTCGAGGGTTACGACGTTGTCAAGAAGGTTGAGTCGTACGGTTCCAACAGCGGTGCCACCTCGGCCAAGATTGTCATTGAGCAATCGGGCGAGTTATAAATCGGTAGCCCCGGCTAGTTTGGTTTACGCGCGTGCGGCTGCGGCTGCCGCCGAGTTCTAAATAAGTTTACGAATACACGTTCCCGGTTCGAGTGCGGTGTAGAGGGTGTAGATGGTGTAGAAGGTGTAGTGGGTGGTTATAGTGGCGGCGCGGATGCGGCGGCACGGATGCGCGCCGCTGCGGCGCAGTCACGTGCGCGGCCCGGGTCCCCAACCTCGCTTATACTTGCCCCCGCCAGAGCATCTGACAACGTGCCAATATTGCACTGCCTGAGGCAGGGCTGTTGCCATTATTAAATGTAGGAACGTGTGGGACCGCTGGAGAGCCCGGTGCGCAATAGCCCCGTCGTGTACAGCCTCGGTGCCCAACCAGTCTGGCTGTGCGTGTGTTATAGCCTGGACCGTATAGGTGTGTGTGGTACACATCCGGGTGCCACTGGTGAAGACTAGAGCCGCGCAGGCTATAAATAGCCACATACGTCCGTTAAGCCCTGTCTGGTCTATTGATCACCGTGCCGGTGCTGCTGAAAAGCTTAACCTAATCCAGGTGAGATATCACAAAGGCGCCGTATAAATTGCAGCGAGTTCCCATTGCAACTGTTGCTGGGCCCCTTGTGCTAATATCCATATATATATATCGATATATATATCTCTCTGTGTGCATGCATGGGAGTGTCGATATCCGCAGTGCCCCGTTTTTATTTCCACCCTCCTTAGCACCTACCTGCGCATTATCAAATGGCCATCGCTTTGCCCATAGACGACGAGCCCGCATGGGACGACAAGGCTGCTGTGCCCCACGACCGCTGGGTCATGTGGGTGGACCGGTACGTGTGCAAGATGCTCCACAACCCGTTTGTCACGTGTGTGCTGGTGGTGGTGGCGGTGGTGGTGCTCCAGACGCTCCAGATGTCGGTCCTTGCCGGCGACATGGCGGCCGTGGAGCAGTTTATCTTTGTCGATGACTATGTCTTGGACATCCTTTCCAACGTGATCAACCTCGTGTTCATTGTGCGCTTCCAGTTGTACGTGGAGTTCCCCGTGCTCGTGGAGGCGGTGTTGTTTGTGGTGCAGAATGTCGTGTGCTGGAACTTGCTCTTCAACGACAGGGCCAACTTGATGCGCATGCTAGACGTGTCCGGCACCGGCGTGTTCTTGCTGCTGTTGCGGGTGTTCCTCTTGGTGCAGATTGTGTTCCCGTACGTGATTCTCGCCATCAACATTGCCGACTACAACAGCCACACCCGCTTTGCCCACTTCTTGCGCGACTGCAACAACAACTACTTGCCCATCTTCATCAGCCACTCCTTCCTCTTCATAAACTACAACTTCCCACTCGCTGTCCAGCTCCACTACGTGCTGGTGGTCTACAAGGTGTGCTCGTTCTCGCTCAAGTTCTACGCCATCTACAAGTTCATTCTCTACGAGATTGTGTTGATCATGCACGGGCAGACCAACGTGGCCGACTACACCGTTTTCTACACGGTGTCGCCGGTGACGTCCACCGCCAAGACACTTGCCCGCAACGCGGCCCACGACAGGCTCGCCAGTGTGTTGATGGTCGCCACGTGCACGCTTGTCATTGTCATAGATGTATTATTCATAGGTTTATCGTTGTATATTTCAAATTTGTAAATAGGAGGTAATAAATTAGGGTTCCGTTCAAAACGTGTAAGCTCATTTCAAATACGGGCTCCTACAATTTTTCTTTTTTTTTTTTTTTTTTTTTTGTCTGCTGCAACACTTCCGCAAACCTTAATCTATAATTACCACCATAGGCACCAAAAAATACACCCAGTGCCGTCTGCGCGGTGCCTAACCCTGTCTGTGGGTGAGGCAATTGTGCACCTGGCTGGAGCCCAGGCTGCCAGTGCGTTCCGTGTGGTATTATTTTTTAGTGGTCACACGAGACTTATCCATCTCCACGATAAGCCCCGAAAAATTAGCGCAATTTACTAATACCACTTGTACCCAGTTTCACTGTCTTCGTCGGATGAGTACCTGGCGAATTCCAGTCGGTACCGCCTGGACAACTGACGGGGTATTTTGAATAGGGGGGTGTGTGTGTCGGGCTCGTGCAGTGGCTCATACTGGCTCGTCTGCGGCAACTGCTGCAGCCCGTGATCCAGTTCCTCTTCCTGCCCGGTTTCTCTGCTGCGCAATGCATCTAAAAATAGCTGCTGTTGCCGCAAATCCTCGTCTTGTGCGGCCCACAGTTGTAGGATGACATTCTCTTCCTCGTCCGCCTCGTCGTCGGCGTCGTTGAACTCGTCTGCGTTGGTCAAGTAGCTCACAAAACCTCTCTCGTACATTTTACTGTCGTAGTAGTCCATGGCATCAATCTCACTGTCATATGCCGCGCCGAGCTGCTCGGTGATTCTGTCGTGGTTCTTGCGTCTTCGCTGGAGGTTGCGGAGATTGAGTTCCGCAACATGTGTTCCTGCTACCGGCCTTGCTGGCGGCGGGGCCGTATCCAAAAGGGCGGGTGGTGCGCTGTGTTTAGACGTGAATATTTGTTTCGACTCTTCATCGAGATAGTCCTTGAAATGGGTGTGACTCACACCGTTCTTTTCGAGCACTTGCGCAATCTTTTCCTCGGGGTATTCCCCCCAGAAGAGCAGGGGCTTCTTCTTGTCGTTGTCTACGCTCAATACTGGCATCAATCTGCGGTGGATCTGCTGCCAGTACTGCAACTTGTTGCACTTCTCTCCGGAATGCAACCCCGCCACTGCCTTGTGGATGTGGTTTTCTGTGACTGTCTGGTTGCACACAATGTTGTAGATGATTTTACGGGTCAAGCTCGTGGCCAATTCTTCGAGTAGAATCAAGGCACTGAATCCCAAGCTAATCTTGTCGTCCTTCTTGTGGAGCGGCAATAGCGTCTGGTGCTTGTACACCTGGCTGTAGAGCTCATTCAACCTGTCTACATGGAGCAACTGCTGCTGGTTGTCTTCTTGTGTGTATAACTGCAGCGTCTGCCTGTATCGTATGTTGTCGTCGTTGATCTTCTTCCGCTCCTTGATGGAAATGAGCATGCTCTGGTTTTCCTCAAACTTGATCACATGTTCACTCATCTCGTACGCCGCCGGGATCTGCTCGTACCGAATGTGCTTGGAGCTGTAATCCCGCAAACTGACCCAGTACCGCTTGAACTTCTTCTTGTTGTTGGAACGCAAGAACTTGCGCTCTATCTTCTTCAACACTCTATACTTGGTAACTTTGGCGGCACATCGGTGTGACTTCAAGCCCAGCTTGAGCACGTGATAGTACCCGAGCACTTCCATCCTGCTCTTGGTGCCCAATGCCTCCGCTATCGCGTCTACGTTGTGAATGGAGTAGCGGCCCAACAAGGTGAAAAACGCCTCTTTTTCGCTCTTGCTCCAGTATGTACCTGGTATATCGACCTCTTCGTCATCCTGCTGCTCTCCATAGTGACATTTACCGTCGTTGGTGATGTACGATCCGTGGAGATTGCTCAGAATGTAGCGATTGGTGAAAGTTTCTAGCACATACCGATTGTAGAATTCCACGTACCGTGGGTTGCCCTGGAACAAACGACTCGAGTGACTGACTGTCGCTATATTGTCCTTGGCGGCGACGCCGTTACCAATGTCGTCATCTTCCATCTGTGGCTCTTTAGTGGAGGTGGCAGTTATGGTGTCTGGGCATGTAGATAAATCCATCAGAAAAAAATACACTAGGAAATATTTCTGTTCCGCAACCGTTTTAATTTTGGCACTTTACTGTTTCTGACGAGGTTGCAATATGAGAAGACAAGGATGTATGGTGTAACCTGGTGTGTGGAGTACAGAGTGTGTACGTAGTAGAAAGTGTTCTACTTGTATTTGGAGTGCATCTTGTGGTATTGTGGTATAATGTAGGACCTCTTTGTAGCCTGTTTCTTTTGCAGCTATTGCAATGGTGTAGCAAGAGCGTGAGATGTTTCGGTGAGCTACTTATTTTTGGGGAGTTAGAGTCTACTGGTTGCCGGAATAGGATGTTTGTTGTAAGCGGCTGCAAGTGGACCCCGACTTTTATGCACCGTATTCTATTATGAGGGCTATAACTGCCATTGATTTCTATTTGTATGCACTCTGTGAGGTATGATGGCGGAGTTAGGATGATACTTGAAGCATTCGGTAAACTACTATTATGCATCTGATTACGAATATGAGCTGGCGCTACCAAGCATTTTGTGACATCGCAATCTTGCTGTATTTTGTATGCTATACTGTGGCATGCTATGCTCTGTGCAATATAGTATACTAATCATCCTACAGTATACTAAAGTATACTATGCGGTATACTAAATTATACTAGAAGTATACTTTGCGGTGTACTAAATCCCCCACAGTACACAGTACACACCATAGGTAAACTGTACCACAGAGTAACCTTGCTCCCCCTACACCCTGTCTAACTGCGCTGTATCATTACTAGTTACAATTACATGCTAATCAAGAGAAACCTCCCCCAATTTCGCCACTGTTTCGTCTTCCCCATCATCCTCGGTATCCACCCACTCCTCCTCTTCCTCAAGGTTGTTCAATATGTCCGGCAAAAACCGCTTGGGCACATCCTCCTCGTCCGGCAATAACTCCACGTACTCCTCCGGCACCAAGCCGTTTTCTCCACTCGACGGATCTTCCGCCACCAACCACCCGTGGCCATGTCTATAACTAATCCATATTATCTGACCCTCGGAAAGACGGATCTCGTTGTCGTTTTCGGGGTCAAAGTTGAACAATGCGCGGGCCCGGCAGTTGATCTCGTCGGTCGTGTGCTGGTGCTGTCGTGACGTCAGCGCGCCGTCTGTGCCGTTGTGGTCGTCGTTTTCTGCGTACTCTGCGTCTTCTGCCGCAGAATCGTACTCGTAGTCGTAATCGTAATCGTGGTCGTAATCGTGGTCATCGTCGCTGGGTAAATAGTTGGGCGTGTACGCGGCAAAGTCCGCCGTGTGGAGCGGATGTGTGGATGCGTAGCCAAAGTCCCGAATGGTGCTGGTCCCGAGATAGTGGTTGGCGTATTGGTGTGCAATGATAGACGAATAGACCGTGGAAGAATGCGCCGATTTCTTGCGCGGCAGCGTGTAGTACGCGGGCTGCGGATGCGGCTGTGTGTTTGTGGGGTCCATAGCGAGAATGTCCGGCGTTCTTGTGCCCGAAAACGGCGCTGTCGCTGGTGGTTGGCGGTGGCATAGCGTGGTGGCAGGCGAAATGTGTTTGTTTAAGGCACGCGACACGGCACACGACATGATCCACGACATTGCGCGACAGACGCGACATTGTGCGACCGAAAAAAAATTTCGCAGCGGCCATAGTTAAGCGCACCCAGCACAAGCAAGCAGCGGTGGCCGGCACAAGACGCTACAATGGACCCCCTGGAAGAGCAGGCGCAGGAGATCGAGGTGTTGCAGTCCATTTACCCGGACGAGCTCACGGTGCTCAACGAGAACCCCACCACAAAGTTCTCTGTGCTCGTAAACTTGGACACTAGCAGCAAAAAGCGCTACGCAGCGGTAGTCACGGTCGAGTATCCGGCGGAGTACCCCAACGAACTCCCGCGCATTTTGATAGAAATACCGCCTGACGAAGAGGAGGATGTGGGCTACGACCTGGACGACAGCGCCGGCGAAGAGCGGGTGGTTGATTTCGCCGAAACCATCGAGTTCACGCGCGATGACATAGCAACACTCAAGAACCAGTTGATAGAGTTTTTGCAGGACCAGATCGGCATCCCCATGGTGTTTGCGTTGGTGAGCCAGCTCAAAGAAGACTTTGAGGCCAGGTGGAACGTCAAGTTGCAGGCCAAAAACCACGAGTATGAGCAGAAACAGCTCGAGTTGGAGAAGATAGAGCAGCAGAAGTTCCAGGGCACCAAGTTGACTGTAGACAACTTTGGCGAGTGGAGGCGCAAGTTCCGGGCCGAGATGAACATTGACGACTTGAACCGAATCAAGTTTGACAAGATGCACGGGGGTAAGTTGAGTGGGAAGCAGATCTTCGAGAGAGGCTTGGCACGTGACGAAGACGACGAGGCAGAGGGGCAGGTGGAGCAGGTCCAGGAGGGCATCCAACAGTTGTAGGTGCATCCGCCACAAAGCTCCGGGGCGCGGTCATGGGTCATAGGTTGTGTATGTTCGAATGCATAGTTAATTTACGGGTCCGGGGTAAGAGGGGCAGGCCAAACCCCATATTTTCGCCGAGCTGTCAAACAGGCGGTGAGCCTAATGCATAATCGGGAAGTGGGTCCAGGCCCCATGTGAACCCCCAAAATGGGTCACTCCCACCAGCTTATTGCCGAGTAAATGGCAAAGTCGGCTTACCGCATTTTTCGGGCACCCGATTCTGGCATGGACCGATCCGAACGCGAGTTTTTCGGTTGCGAAAAGTTTTTGCCGACGCCCACACATCCGGCCGCAACATGCCCAGAGGTAATGTTGGTGGAGGCTGGTGGCTACAATGGTAATGTTAACTGGGCTCTGAATAGATAATGTATTGAATAAATAGGCAGAAGAACTGAAAGCCACCGAATAATAAATAAGTATATACAAGATAAGCGTCTATTAGGTCATAAGTCGTCACAGTCGTGTCCCCGTACAAAGCGCATTCAAAACACACTTTCGATGGTGATCATAGCGTTGTTTCTCTGGTGGCTGGTAGGGTGGTTGAAGGAGAAGATCGAGACTGGCTGGATCTGCTGGTTTTGCTTTTTGGTATGCGGGTCGAGATTGAATCTTGGCTCCATCACATCAGTAAAATCTTCCTCTTCCTCGCTACTTTCGCTATCGCTCAAGCTTCTGGAGTGTGACAATTCTGGAACTTCGTATGAATATTCATGCTCATCTTCTTGCTGTTCCTCTTCAATGTTCGACAATGACAAGTTCAAGTATGGAAGCTGCTTGTATGAGGGCGACGAGGCCACGGTCACGGACAATGCCTTGAGCTCCTGCATTGGCTCGTCCTCTTCCTCGGGCTCCTCTTCGTCCGAGTAGTAGTAGTAGTCGTCCTCGTCGGAGGACTCGTCGTCTTCGTATTCTTCGTCTTCGTCGTCGTCGGACTCGTCTTCGTCAAGTTCGATTTCCTTGACTAAGGTGCTGGTGGTGTGCTGTCTGGGCTTGGAAACATCAAAGCTGACGGTGGAGGACTTGGATCTCTTGTCTGTTTCCTCGGTGATGTAGTCCATGAGGTTGTCCAACATGTTGGCCTGCACCACCAAGTTTCTCAAGCTGGACTTGGGGTTAGCGGCCTCTTTGGTCAACTTGGATCTCACCTTGGAGGCAAGTATGTAGGTCTGGGCAAATGATAATTGTGACATATTATAGGAAGTTCTGTTTGGTTGATGATAAAACAATTGTGACGCACAACCCCAAACCAGGGACGTACGTGGGTATATTTATACAAATTCGGTCATGGCTGTGAAACCGTTTTAAGTTTGCCAGTATTTGTCATTTCCCGCGCTTGTTAATAATCACAAAGGAAATAAAAAAAAATCGGACTTTCAAAATTCTCTCGGCCGGTAAACGCTTTTTGCCAATTTTTAGTTGTTTGGAGCGTTTTTACCATCCGATTTTTTTTCCCATCGCATGTTAATATACCTCTCTGCAGCATCGGGGCCGGTTTTAGGGGTAAGTGGTATCATATGGTATGGTGCCGTCTACATGGTCTTGGTTGGAGTTTGCTGTTCTTGGTGGAGCCCAGTTGCTCCGTATTAGTCACAGTTGCGATAACCACTACCAGTTGTGGTAACTACTAATTAATCATCACCGATTATTACTCATCATTCATTTTTTGAGACAAAAATTTCTTTTGCAGAAATTAATAAGCGCTTTTTTTATAGCCGCTGCCTACCCCAGATTACCTTTACAAATCCAGTACTAACCTTTGAGTAAACCGCAGCTAACCGTTTGGTTGTGAACTGAGCCATTATCGACGGGCCCATTCTGCCCAGACAATAGGCGCATATTATTTCGTAGTGCTGTAGACCGGCGTCGGACCATGGCATGCCAAACGGGTTGTGTTTCTCAGGAGCAAGGGACAGAAAACAGCTGCTTTTGCAGAATTGCAAGCAAGTTTAGCAGGGTGTGCTTGTGCCAGCGGCAATGTTTGGTCTGTCTCGGTCCATATCTGCGCGTAAGCCCCGACGTGTGGTGTGTGGTGCTGTGTTTGACATGCGATTATATCAGCAAGCTTGCGGTATTGCTACGCTTCAAAGCCTGGCTTGCACGGAACCGGCACGGTTGTAGTCGTGGCACGTAGGTAACCCTAACCCTGGATTCTCTGGGTGGTTAGCCTTGCGTGTTTGCTGTTCCGGTTCTAGCCAGAGGTGGTTACGGCCATAGTTGCCCCATTAGGAAAGTGCTGTTATCTCCTTCAAACGCCATGCGGAACAGAGAAAATGTGTGTCGGGGATAGCTAGTCCCGCGCGCTTATATAAGCGTGTTCTACAATTATAATTCCCTGGTAAAGCCCTATCTGGTGAATTTCTTTTTGGTGTTTTTTGATTCCATACCCACCGTTGTATCGAGCTCCGCCGTCCATAGAAACTGGTCGGTACTACAGATAAGCACGATGGACCATCAAACACCACAATATTTTTTGTCAATTTAATCACGCTTCTGCACAGCTCTGTTTCGGCAGAATGCTGTCCAAGATCCAATACCAAAGCCCGGTATGTCAGACATGTTCAGCGACAACAATAAAGGGCTACCTTCAGCCCTTAGCAAACGCTACTCCGTGCTACTCTGTGCTACTCTGTTTTGCTAGGTACCGCTTGCTTATCTCTTATAGTCACGCCATTATGAATATCTCCGGAAAAGAGTGAATTAGCCTTATAACCTTGAGTTTATTGCAAAATACTATTGGAATGCCCATGCAGCCCTTCTGCACTTCCGCATTACACCACCACCAATATGTGAAAATGTCTCGGCTCTAGAAGGAAAGCTAGCTGCTTCAATAGCCGCAAATTAGCGCGCATGGTCACATGACTGTTGTGTTAAAGCGTTTAGGCTTTCCTGTATAGGGTAATGGGTTTTACGCGGTACCAATATTCTACTGTAAATATATTATCTAACTAATAGTGCTCAAAGTTGAAATTTGTAATTGATTTTCCATCTCTCTTGAAGATCAACTTTTGATCAATTGTCTGCTTTATATCTGCATTCAAATATGCACTTGATATGTCTAGCAGATGTAGTTGGTGGTTTAATATAGTTGACATAGCGGTGATTAGTCGAACGGAAGGTAAATCAACTACTTTTGCTGATATTTTAAAGGTATCGTACTCCTTTCCTTCTCTTTGCTGGAACCCTCTAACTACACACCTGGATTTATATGATTCTCCCTTTTTGTCGTCCGATTTTTGAGTGTGTACCCACTTCGTGTCGAGTATTTTGGTGTGTTTAGGTTTGGGTACCTCTTCTATAACTCCCATGTCTTTTAATGTTGTTATTTCCTTATTCATAGCCTTTATCCAATTTTCATTGCTGCTATTTGTTTTGCAACTAGGGCGTTTAGGTATTGCTGCGGAATTTTTTGCACAATGCCCTATTGCGTAGTTAATGCGGCACCATAACTGTGTTTCCGTGGCGCATTATTATGTAGCTTTGACCTTTTCGGTTTTCTAGCTTTCGTTAATATTAATGTTTTTCGCAATTCCTGATATCGTCGGATTTGGAACATCATTTTCTGTGTTGGGATATGATTGTCTCATTTCGGTAACTAGGGAGTTTATCTGCTCTTCCTTATTTGG